>JAFBJZ010000545.1:0-26451 GCA_016785225.1 Psettodes erumei
CTGGGCTGGGCTGTGTGTGTGATGGGCTGGGCTGGGTTACTGGGGCTGTGTATAGCATGCAGTGGATGCAGATCGGGGTCCCTGTGCTGTGCTGGGCTGGGCTGGGCTGTGTGTGATGGGCTGGGCTGGGTTACTGGGGCTGTGTATAGCATGCAGTGGATGCAGATCGGGGGTCCCTGTGCTGGGCTGGGCTGGGCTGGGCTGGGCTGGGCTGGGCTGGCTGGGCTGGGCTGGGCTGGTGGTGATGGGCTGGGCTGGGGCTGGGGCTGTGTATAGCATGCAGTGGATGCAGATCTGGGGGGTCCCTGTGCTGGGCTGGCTGGGCTGGGCTGGGTGCTGGGCTGGGCTGGGCTGGGCTGTGCTGGGGTGGATGCTGGGCTGCTGGGCTGGGGCTGCTGTGCTGGGCTGGCTGTGGGCTGGGCTGGGCTGGGCTGGGCTGGGCTGGGCTGGGTTACTGGGGCTGTGTATAGCATGCAGTGGATGCAGGGGGTCCCTGTGCTGGGCTGCTGGCTGCTGCTGCTGGGCTGGGCTGGGCTGGGTTACTGGGGCTGTGTACAGCATGGGTGGATGCAGATCGGGGGTCCCCCTGGCTGGGCTGGCTGCTGGCTGTGCTGTGGCTGCTGGGCTGGGCTGGGCTGTGTATAGCATGCAGTGGATGCAGATGGGGGGGGTCCCTGTGCTGGGCTGGGCTGGGCTGGGCTGGGTTGCTGGGGCTGTGTATAGCATGCTGGGTGGATGCAGATGGGGGGCTGGGCTGGGCTGGGCTGGGTGTGCTGGGCTGGGCTGGGTTGCTGGGGCTGTGTGCAGCATGCGGTGGATGCAGATCGGGGTCCCTGTGCTGGGCTGCTGGCTGGGCTGGGCTGGCTTGCTGGGGCTGTGTGCTAGCATGCTGTGGATGCAGATCTGGGGTGGCTGTGCTGGGGCTGGGCTGGGCTGGCTGGGCTGGGCTGGGCTGGGCTGGCTGGGCTGTGCTGGGCTGCTGCTGGGCTGCTGTGCTGGCTGGGCTGGGCTGGGCTGGGCTGGCTGCTGGGCTGGGCTGGGCTGGGCTGGGCTGGGCTGGGTTACTGGGGCTGTGTATAGCATGCAGTGGATGCAGATCAGGGGTCCCTGTGCTGGGCTGGGCTGGGCTGGGCTGTGCTGGGCTGGGCTGGGGGCTGGGTTACTGGGGCTGTGTATGGCATGGGCTGGGATGCTGGGGCTGTGTACAGCATGCAGTGGATGCTGATGGGGGTCCCTGTGCTGGGCTGGGCTGCTGTGCTGGGCTGGGCTGGGTGCTGGGCTGTGCTGGGCTGTGGCTGGGCTCGGGGGTCCCTGTGTGCTGGGCTGGGCTGGGCTGTGTGTGGGCTGGGCTGGGCTGGGCATGCAGTGGCTGTGATGCAGCATGCCTGGGCTGGGCAGCTGGGCTGGGGCTGCTGGCTGGGCTGGGCTGGGCTGGGCTGGGCTGGGCTGGGTTGCTGGGGCTGTGTGTAGCTGGGCTGGGGTGGATGCTGGGCTGGGCTGTGCTGTGCTGGGCTGGGCTGGGGCTGGGCTGGGCTGGGCTGTGCTGGGCTGGGCTGGGCTGGGTTACTGGGGCTGTGTATAGCATGCAGTGGATGCAGATCTGGGGGGTCCCCCTGTGCTGGGCTGGGCTGGGCTGCTGGCTGGGCTGGGCTGGGTTACTGGGGCTGTGTGCAGCATGCAGTGGATGCAGATCTGGGGGGCTGTGCTGCTGTGCTGGGGCTGGGCTGGGCTGGCTGGGCTGGGCTGGGCTGGCTGCTGCTGGGCTGTGGATGCTGGGCTGGGCTGGGCTGGGCTGGCTGGGCTGCTGGGGGCTGTGCTGCATGCAGTGGATGCAGATCGGGGGTCCCTGTGCTGGGCTGGGCTGCTGGCTGGGCTGGGCTGGGCTGGGCTGGGCTGGGCTGGGCTGTGCTGGGCATGGGGTGGATGCTGGGCTGCTGGGCTGCTGCTGGGCTGGGCTGTGCTGGGCTGCTGGGCTGTGCTGCATGCTGTGTGCTGTGCTGGGCTGTGCTGGGCTGGGCTGTGCTGGGCTGGGCTGGGCTGGGCTGGGCTGGGCTGGGCTGGGGCTGTGTATAGCATGCAGTGGATGCAGATCAGGGGGGTCCCTGCTGCTGCTGGCTGCTGGCTGGGCTGGGCTGGGCTGTAGCATGCGGTGGGCTGTGATCAGGGGTGCTGTGTGGATGCTGGGCTGGGCTGGGCTGTGCTGGGCTGGGCTGGGCTGGGCTGCTGTGTGCTGGGCTGTGCTGGGCTGGGCTGGGCTGGGGCTGTGCGGCTGTGGGCTGTGTGGGTATGCTGGGTGGATGTGGGCTGTGTGCTGGGCTGTGCTGGGCTGGGCTGTGCTGGGCTGGGCTGGGCTGGGCTGCTGGGGCTGTGTATAGCATGGGTGGATGCAGATCGGGGTCCCTGTGCTGGCTGGGCTGGGCTGTGCTGGGTGGATGCTGTGTACAGGGGCTGGGCTGGCTGGGCTGGCTGGGCTGGGCTGTGCTGTGCTGGGCTGGGCTGGGCTGGGGCTGTGTACAGCATGCAGTGGATGCAGATGGGGGGTCCCTGTGCTGGGCTGGGCTGCTGGCTGGGCTGGGCTGGGCTGGGTTGCTGGGGCTGTGTATAGCATGCTGTGGATGCAGATCGGGGGGCTGGGCTGGGCTGGGCTGGGCTGGGCTGGGCTGGGCTGCTGGCTGGGCTGGGCTGGGCTGGGTTACTGGGGCTGTGTATAGCATGCAGTGGATGCAGATCGGGGGTCCCTGTGCTGGGCTGGGCTGTGCTGGGCTGGCTGGGCTGGGCTGGGTTACTGGGGCTGTGTACAGCATGCGGTGGATGCAGATCGGGGGTCCCTGTGCTGGGCTGGGTGCTGGGCTGGGCTGGGCTGCTGGGCTGCTGTGCTGGGCTGCTGCTGGGCTGGCTGTGTGGGCTGTGCTGGGCTGGGCTGGGCTGGGTGCTGGCTGGGCTGGGCTGGGCTGGGGCTGGGGCTGTGTATGGCATGCAGTGGATGGATGGGGGCTGTGCTGGGCTGGGCTGGGCTGCTGGGTGTGCTGGGCTGGGTGTGCTGGGGGATGGGCTGGTGGTGCTGGGCTCGGGGCTGGGCTGGGCTGGGCTGGGCTGGGCTGGGCTGGGCTGGGCTGGGTTACTGGGGCTGTGTATAGCATGCAGTGGATGCAGATCGGGGGTCCCTGTGCTGTGCTGTGCTGTGCTGGGCTGGGTGTGGGCTGGGCTGGGCTGGGTTACTGGGGCTGTGTATAGCATGCAGTGGATGCAGATCGGGGTCCCTGTGCTGCTGGGCTGGGCTGGGCTGGGCTGCTGGCTGGGCTGGGCTGGGCTGGGCTGTGTGTGGCTGGGCTGGGCTGCTGGCTGGGCTGTGGGATGCTGCATGCTGTGGATGCAGATGCGGGGGCTGTGCTGCTGTGCTGGGCTGGGCTGGGCTGGGCTGGGCTGCTGGCTGCTGGGCTGTGCTGTGGCTGTGCTGGCTGCTGTGCTGTGCTGGGCTGGGCTGGGCTGGGCTGTGCTGGGTGCTGGGCTGGGCTGCTGGCTGGGCTGGCTGTGCTGGGCTGGGCTGGCTGTGCTGGGGCTGTGTATAGCATGCAGTGGATGCAGATCAGGGGGGTCCTGTGCTGGGCTGGGCTGTGCTGTGGCTGGGCTGGGCTGGGCTGTGGCATGCGGTGGATGCAGATCGGGGTCCCTGTGCTGGGCTGGGCTGGGTGGGCTGGGCTGCTGCTGGGTTACTGGGGCTGTGTGTACAGCATGCAGTGGATGCAGATCGGGGGTCCCTGTGCTGGGCTGGGCTGGGCTGGGCTGTGTGTGCATGCTGGATGCTGGGTTACTGGGCTGTGCTGGGCTGCTGGGCTGGCTGGATGCAGATGCTGTCCCTGTGCTGGGGGCTGTGGATGCTGGGCTGGGCTGTGCTGGGCTGGGCTGGGCTGGGCTGCTGGGCTGTGCTGCATGCAGTGGATGCTGGGCTGGCTGGGTGCTGTGCTGGGCTGGGGCTGGGCTGGGCTGGGCTGGGCTGGGCTGGGCTGGGTTACTGGGGCTGTGTACAGCATGCATGTGGTGGATGCAGATCCCTGTGCTGGGTGTCCTGTGCTGGGCTGGCTGGCTGGGCTGGGCTGGGCTGGGCTGGGCTGGGCTGGATGCTGGGGGCTGGGCTGGGTGGGCTGGGCTGGGCTGGTGCTGCTGATCTGGGGCATGCTGTGGTGCTGGGCTGGGCTGTGCTGTGCTGGGCTGGGCTGGGCTGTGCTGGGCTGGGCTGGGGTTGGGGGGCTGGGCTGGGCTGGGCTGCTGGGGTGGCTGCTGCTGGGGTGGCTGTGCTGGGCTGGGCTGTGCTGGGCTGGGCTGCTGGGCTGGGCTGGGCTGGGTTACTGGGGCTGTGTACAGCATGCAGTGGATGCAGATCGGGGGTCCCTGGGCTGGGCTGGGCTGTGTGGGCTGGGCTGGGTTACTGGGGCTGTGTACAGCATGCGGTGGATGCAGATCGGGGGTCCCTGTGCTGGGCTGTGCTGGGCTGGGCTGGGCTGGGCTGTGTGTGATGGGCTGGGCTGGGTTACTGGGGCTGTGTATAGCATGCAGTGGATGCAGATCGGGGGTCCCTGTGCTGGGCTGGGCTGGGCTGGGCTGGGCTGGGCTGGGCTGGGCTGGGGGCTGGGTTACTGGGGCTGTGTACAGCATGGGGTGGATGCTGATGGGGGTCCCTGGGCTGGGCTGGGCTGGGCTGTGCTGGGCTGGGCTGTGCTGTGCTGGGCTGTGCTGTGGTGGGCTGGGCTGGGCTGGGCTGGGGGTTACTGGGCTGTGCTGCATGCAGTGGATGCAGCTGGGCTGTGCTGCTGGTGCTGGCTGGCTGGGCTGGGCTGGGCTGGGCTGGGCTGGGCTGGGTGATGCTGGGCTGTGCTGGGCTGGGCTGGATGCTGGGCTGGGCCCTGGCTGGGCTGGGCTGGGGCTGGGCTGGGCTGGGCTGGTTACTGGGGCTGTGTACAGCATGCAGTGGATGCAGATCGGGGTCCCTGTGCTGGGCTGGGCTGCTGGCTGGGCTGCTGGCTGGGCTGGGCTGGGTTACTGGGGGGCTGTGTACAGCATGCAGTGGATGCAGATCGGGGGTCCCTGTGCTGGGCTGGCTGGGCTGCTGGCTGGGCTGGGCTGGGCTGGGCTGCTGGGCTGGCTGTGCTAGCATGCAGTGGATGCAGATCGGGGGCTGCTGGGCTGTGCTGCTGGCTGGGCTGGGGCTGCTGGGCTGGGGCTGTACAGCATGCGGTGGATGTCCCTGTGCTGGGCTGGGCTGGCTGGGCTGCTGGGCTGTGGTAGCATGCAGTGGATGCAGATCAGTGGGTGCAGATGGGCTGGGCTGTGCTGGGCTGGGCTGGGCTGGCTGTGCTGGCTGGGGGCTGGGCTGGGTTGCTGGGGCTGTGTATAGCATGTGGGTGGATGCGGATCCCTGGGCTGGGCTGGGCTGGGCTGGGCTGGGCTGGGCTGGGCTGGGCTGGGCTGGGTGGCTGTGCTGGGCTGGGCTGGGTGCATGCTGGGCTGTGCTGGTCCCTGCTGGGTGGGCTGGGCTGGGCTGTGCTGGGCTGGGCTGGGTGGGCTGGGCTGGGCTGTGCTGTGCTGTGCTGGGCTGTGCTGGGCTGGGCTGTGCTGGGCTGGGCTGGGCTGCTGGCTGGGCTGGGCTGCATGCTGGGGTGTGCAGCATGCTGTGGATGCAGCTGTGCTGGGCTGTGCTGGGCTGGGCTGGGCTGCTGTGTGTGATGGGCTGGGCTGGGTTACTGGGGCTGTGTACAGCATGCAGTGGATGCAGATCGGGGGTCCCTGTGTGCTGGGCTGGGCTGGGCTGGGCTGTGCTGGGCTGGGCTGGGCTGCTGGCTGGGCTGCTGGGCTGGGCATGGGGTGATGCAGATGGGGCTGGCTGGGCTGGCTGGCTGCTGTGCTGGGCTGGGCTACTGGGGGGTGCTGGCATGCTGTGGATGCAGATGGGCTGTGCTGGGGGCTGGGCTGGGCTGGGCTGGGTTACTGGGGCTGTGTATAGCATGCAGTGGATGCAGATGGGGGGTCCCTGTGCTGGCTGGGCTGGGCTGGGGTGCTGGGCTGGGCTGGGCTGGCTGGGCTGGCTGCTGTGTACAGCTGGTGGATGCAGGCTGGGCTGGGCTGTGCTGGGCTGGGCTGGCTGTGCTGTGCTGGGCTGCTGGCTGGGCTGGGGGTTGCTGGGGCTGATGTACAGCATGCAGTGGATGCAGTGCTGGGCTGTGCTGGGCTGGGCTGGGCTGGGCTGTGGCTGGGCTGGGCTGGGTTACTGGGGCTGTGTGCAGCATGCAGCATGCAGTGGATGCAGATCGGGGGTCCCTGTGCTGCTGTGCTGGGCTGGGCTGGGCTGTGCTGCTGGGCTGGGCTGGGCTGGGTTACTGGGGCTGTGTACAGCATGCAGTGGATGCAGATCGGGGTCCCTGTGCTGTGCTGGGCTGCTGCTGTGCTGGGCTGGGCTGGGGTGCTGGGCTGGGCTGGGCTGGGCTGGGCTGTGTATAGCATGCAGTGGGCTGATCTGGGCTGTGCTGGGCTGGCTGGGCTGGGCTGTGCTGGGCTGGGCTGTTACTGTATAGCATGCAGTGGATGCAGATCGGGGTCCCTGCTGCTGGGCTGTGCTGCTGGGCTGGGCTGGGCTGGGCTGGGGCTGGGCAGCATGCTGGATGCTGGGCTGGGCTGTGCTGGGCTGGGCTGGGCTGGGCTGGGCTGCTGGGCTGGGCTGTGCTGGGCTGTGCTGGGCTGCTGTGCTGGGCTGGGCTGGGCTGGCTGGGCTGGGCTGTGTGTACAGCATGCTGTGGATGCAGATGCTGGGCTGGGCTGTGCTGGGCTGGGCTGGGCTGGGCTGTGTGCTGCTGGGCTGGGCTGGGCTGGGCTGGGCTGGGTGTACTGGGGCATGCAGCATGCAGTGGATGCAGATCGGGGGGTCCTGTGCTGGGCTGGGCTGGGCTGTGCTGGCTGGGGCTGGGCTGGGCTGATGCTGGGGGCTGGGCTGGGATGCTGGGTGTGTGCAGGGCTGTGTGTGGATGCAGATGGGCTGGGCTGTGCTGGGCTGGGGGCTGGGCTGCTGGGCTGGGCTGGGCTGGGCTGGGCTGGCATGCTGTGGATGCTGTGGATGTCCCTGTGCTGGGCTGGGCTGGGCTGGGCTGTGTGCTGGGCTGGGCTGGGCTGGGTGGGCTGCTGGGGTGCAGATGCTGTGCTGGGCTGGATGGCTGTGCTGGGCTGGGCTGGGCTGGGCTGCTGCTGTGCTGGGCTGGGCTGGGTTACTGGGGCTGCTGTGCAGCATGCAGTGTGGATGCATGGGGCTGGGCTGGGCTGGGCTGGGCTGGGGCTGGGCTGGCTGCTGGGCTGGGCTGGGCTACTACTGCTGTGTGCATGCATGTGGATGCAGATCGGGGTCCCTGTGCTGGGCTGGGCTGGGCTGGGCTGGGCTGGGCTGGGCTGGCTTACTGGGGCTGTGTATAGCAGCATGCAGTGGATGCAGATCGGGGTCCCTGTGCTGGGCTGGGCTGGGCTGGGCTGGGCTGGGCTGGGCTGGGTTGCTGGGCTGTGTGGCATGCAGTGGATGCGGGGTCTGGGGCTGTGCTGGGCTGGCTGCTGGGCTGGGCTGGGCTGGGCTACTGGGGCTGTGTATAGCATGCTGTGGATGTGGATCGGGGTCCTGTGCTGGGCTGGCTGGGCTGTGCTGGGCTGGGCTGGGCTGTGCTGGGCTGGGCTGGCTGGGCTGGGCTGGGCTGGGCTGGGGCTGGGTGGTGGCATGGATGGGCTGGGGTGCTGGGCTGGGCTGGGCTGGGCTGGGCTGGGCTGGGCTGGGCTGGGGCTGTGTGTAGCATGCAGTGGATGCAGATCATGGGGTCCCTGTGCTGGGCTGGGCTGGGCTGGGCTGGGCTGGGCTGGGCTGGGCTGGGCTGGGCTGTGTGCTGGGCATGCTGCTGGCTGCTGGCTGGCTGTGATGCTGTGCTGGGCTGGGCTGGGCTGGGCTGGGCTGGGCTGTGCTGGGCTGCTGGCTGGGCTGGGCTGGGCTGGTGTGGCTGGGCTCATGCAGTGGATGCAGGCTGGGGTCCCTGCTGGGCTGGGCTGGCTGCTGGGCTGGGCTGGGCTGGGGCTGGGCTGCAGCATGCAGTGGATGCAGATCGGGGGTCCCTGTGCTGGCTGGGCTGTGCTGGGCTGGGCATGCTGGTGGGATGGGCTGTGTGATGCGGGGATGCTGTGCTGGGCTGGGCTGGGCTGGGCTGTGTGTGCTGGGCTGGGCTGGGTTACTGGGGCTGTGTACAGCATGTGGTGGATGCAGATGGGGGTCCCTGTGCTGGGCTGGGCTGGGCTGGGCTGGGCTGGGCTGGGCTGGGCTGGGCTGGGTTGCTGGGCTGTGTGCAGCATGCTGGGTGGATGCAGATCGGGGGTCCCTGTGCTGTGCTGGGCTGGGCTGTGCTGGGCTGTGCTGTGCTGTGGGCTGGGCTGGGCTGGGCTGGGCTGTGTACAGCATGCGGTGGCTGCAGGCTGGGGTCCCTGTGCTGGGCTGTGCTGGGCTGGGCTGGCTGCTGGGGCTGGGCTGGGCTGGGGCTGGGCTGATGCTGGGCTGGGCTGGGCTGGGCTGGGCTGGGCTGGGCTGGGGCTGGGCTGTGCTGGGCTGTGCTGGGCTGTGCTGGGCTGGGCTGGGCTGGGCTGGGCTGGGCTGGGCTGTGCTGGGCTGGGCTGGGCTGGGTTACTGGGGCTGTGTACAGCATGCGGTGGATGCAGATGGGGGTCCCTGTGCTGGGCTGGGCTGGGCTGGGTGCTGGGCTGGGCTGGGCTGGGCTGGCTGGGCTGGGCTGGGGCTGTGTGCTGGGCATGTGGTGGATGCAGATCTGGGCTGTGCTGTGCTGGGCTGGGCTGGGCTGGGCTGGGCTGGGCTGGGCTGGGCTGGGCTGGGTTACTGGGGCTGTGCTAGCATGGGTGGCTGTGGATGCAGGCTGGGTCCCTGTGCTGGGCTGGGCTGCTGGGCTGGGCTGGCATGGGCTGGATGCTCTGGGGGCTGTGCTGGGCTGGGCATGCTGGCTGGGCTGGGCTGGGCTGTGGCTGTGGCTGGGCATGGTGGATGGGCTGGGGGGTCCCTGTGCTGGGCTGGGCTGGGCTGGGCTGGGCTGCTGGCTGGGCTGGGCTGGGCTGTGCTGGCTGTGTGCAGCTGGGTGGATGCAGGCTGGGGTGGCTGTGCTGGCTGTGCTGTGCTGTGCAGGGCTGGGCTGGGCTGGGCTGTGCTGGGCTGGCTGCTGGGCTGGGCTGGGCTGGGCTGTGGCTGGGCTGGGCTGTGCTGGGCTGGGTGCTGGGCTGGGCTGCATGCATGCTGTGGATGCAGATGCTGTCCCTGTGCTGGGCTGGGCTGTGCTGGGCTGGGCTGTGGCTGGGCTGGGCTGGGTTACTGGGGCTGTGTATAGCATGCAGTGGATGCAGATCGGGGTCCCTGTGCTGGGCTGGGCTGGGCTGGGCTGGGCTGGGCTGGGCTGCTGGGCTGGGCTGGGCTGGGGCTGTGCTGCATGCTGTGGATGCTGATGCTGGGCTGTCCCTGTGCTGGGCTGGGCTGGGCTGTGCTGGTGCTGGGCTGGGCTGGGCTGGGGCTGCATGCTGTGGATGCAGATGGGCTGTGCTGTGCTGGGCTGTGCTGGCTGGGCTGGGCTGGGCTGCTACTGGGGCTGTGCATGCTGTGCGGTGGGCTGGGCTGTGCTGGGCTGGGCTGGGCTGGGCTGGGCTGCTGTGGCTGCTGTGCAGCATGCAGTGGATGCAGATGCTGGGCTGGGCTGCTGGCTGGGCTGCTGGGCTGGGCTGGGCTGGGCTGGGCTGGGCTGGGCTGGGCTGGGCTGGGCTGCTGGGGCTGTGCATGGCATGGGCTGGGGCAGGCTGGGCTGTGTGTGCTGGGCTGGCTGGGCTGCTGTGGGCTGCTGTGCTGTGCTGGGCTGGGCTGTGCTGTGGATGGCTGGGCTGGGCTGTGTGCTGCTGTGGCTGGGCTGGGCTGTGCTGGGCTGGGCTGTGTATGCATGGGCTGGGCTGTGCTGTGGGTGGCTGGGGCTGGTGCTGGGCTGGGCTGCTGTGGCTGGGCTGGGCTGGGTGGGCTGGGCTGTGCTGGCATGGGTGGATGCTGATCGGGGGGGCTGTGCTGGGCTGGGCTGGGCTGGGCTGGGCTGGGTGCTGGGCTGGCTGCTGGGCTGGGGCTGGGTGTGTGCAGCATGCAGTGGATGCAGATCTGGGGGTCCCTGTGCTGGGCTGGGCTGGGCTGGGCTGGGCTGGGCTGGGCTGGGCTGGGCTGGGTGGGCTGGGGCTGTGCTGTACAGCATGCAGTGGATGCAGATCGGGGGTCCCTGTGCTGGGGGCTGGGCTGTGCTGGGCTGGGCTGGGTTACTGGGGCTGTGTATATCATGCGGTGGATGCAGATCGGGGGTCCCTGTGCTGGGCTGGGCTGGGCTGGGCTGGGCTGGGCTGTGCTGTGCTGGGCTGGGCTGTGCTGGGCTGTGCTGGGCTGGGCTGGGCTGGGCTGGGGCTGGGCTGCTGGCTGGGCTGCTGTGGATGGGCTGATGCAGATCTGGGGGCTGTGCTGGGCTGGGCTGTGCTGGGCTGGGTTACTGGGGCTGTGTGCTAGCATGGTGGATGCAGATCGGGGCTGTGCTGGGCTGGGCTGTGCTGGCTGCTGGGCTGGGCTGGGTTACTGGGGCTGTGGGCATGGTGGATGCAGATCGGGGTCCCTGTGCTGGGCTGGGCTGCTGTGCTGGGCTGTGCTGGGGACTGGTGCTGTGGGCTGCATGCTGGATGCTGTGCTGGGCTGGGCTGGGCTGGGCTGGGCTGGGCTGGGCTGGGCTGGGCTGCTGGGCTGTGTGGGCTGTGGTGGATGCTGGGCTGGGCTGGGCTGTGCTGTGCTGGGCTGGGCTGGGCTGGGTTACTGGGGCTGTGTATAGCATGCAGTGGATGCAGATCGGGGTCCCTGTGCTGGGCTGGCTGGGCTGTGCTGGTGCTGGCTGTGCTGGGCTGGGCTGGGCTGGGTGCTGGGGCTGTGCTGCATGCGGTGGATGCAGATCTGGGGTCCCTGTGTGCTGGGCTGGGCTGGGCTGGGCTGGGCTGGGCTGGGCTGGGTGCTGGGCTGTGCAGCATGCTGTGGCTGTGCTGGGGCTGGCTGTGCTGGCTGTGCTGGGCTGGGCTGGGCTGGGCTGCTGGCTGGGCTGGGCTGGGCTGGGGCTGGGGCTGTGTATAGCATGTGGGTGGATGCAGATGGGGTCCCTGTGCTGTGCTGGGCTGGGCTGGCTGGCTGGGCTGGGGCTGTGGGCTGGGCTGATGCAGATGGGCTGTGCTGCTGGGCTGTGCTGTGCTGGGCTGGGGCTGCTGGCTGGGCTGGGCTGGGCTGTGCTGTGCTGGCTGTGGGCTGGGCTGGGCTGGGCTGGGCTGTGTGCTGGGCTGGGCTGGGTTACTGGGGCTGTGTATAGCATGCAGTGGATGCAGATCGGGGGGTCCCTGTGCTGCTGGGCTGGGCTGGGCTGGGCTGTGTGATGGGCTGGGCTGGGCTGGGGCTGGGGCTGTGTAGCAGCATGCAGAGTGGATGCAGATCTGGGGGGGTCCCTGTGCTGGGCTGGGCTGGGCTGGGCTGGGCTGGGCTGTGCTGGCTGGCTGGGCTGGGCTGGGCTGGGTGGCTGTGCTGGGGCTGTGGCTGCATGCTGTGGATGCTGGGCTGGGCTGGGCTGGGCTGGGCTGGGCTGGGCTGGCTGGGCTGGGCTGGGCTGCTGCTGCTGGGCTGGGCTGCTGGGCTGGGTGTGCTGTGCTGGGCTGGATGCTGTGCTGGGCTGCTGGGCTGTGCTGGGCTGGGCTGGCTGGGCTGGGCTGGGGCATGCTGTGGATGCAGATGTCCCTGTGCATGCTGGTGGATGCTGGCTGGGCTGTCCTGTGGCTGGGCTGGGCTGGGCTGTGGCTGGGCTGGGCTGGGCTGGGGCTGGGATGCTGGGCTGGATGCAGTGCTGTGCTGTGCTGGGCTGTGCTGGGCTGGGCTGTGCTGTGCTGGGCTGGGCTGGGTTACTGGGGCTGTGTATAGCATGCAGTGGATGCAGATCGGGGGTCCCTGTGCTGGGCTGGGCTGGGCTGTGCTGGGCTGGGCTGTGCTGCTGGGCTGGGCTGGGCTGTGCTGGGCTGTGGTGCTGCATGCTGTGGTGGATGCTGGGCTGTGCCCTGGGCTGGGCTGCTGCTGTGGTGCTGGGCTGGGCTGGGCTGGGCTGGGCTGGGCTGGGCTGGGCTGGGCTGGGCTGGGGCTGGGCTGTGCTGCTGGGCTGGGCTGTGCTGGGCTGTGCTGGGCTGGGCTGGGCTGGGGCTGGTGCTGTGCTGGGCTGGGCTGGGCTGTGCTGGGCTGGGCTGGGCTGGGGCTGTGCTGTGCTGTGCTGGGCTGGGCTGGGCTGTGCTGGGCTGGGCTGGGCTGGGCTGGGCTGGGCTGGGTGGGCTGGGGCTGTGTGGGCTGGGGTGGATGCAGATGGGGGGCCCTGGCTGGGCTGGGCTGGGCTGGGCTGGGCTGGGCTGGGCTGGGGCTGGGGCTGTGCTGGGCATGCTGTGGCTGCTGGGCTGGGCTGGGCTGGGCTGGGCTGGGCTGGGTTACTGGGGCTGTGTAGCATGTGGATGCAGATCGGTGGATGCAGATGCTCCTGTGCTGGGCTGGGCTGGGCTGCTGGCTGGGCTGGGCTGGGCTGGGTGGGCTGGGCTGGGTTAGCTGGGGCTGCAGATAGCATGCAGTGGATGGCTGCTGCTGGGTCCCTGGCTGGCTGCTGTGCTGGGCTGGGCTGGGCTGTGGGCTGGGCTGGGCTGGGCTGTGCTGGGCTGGGCTGGGCTGGGCTGGGCTACAGCATGGGTGTGCTGTGCTGCATGCTGTGGTGCTGGGCTGTGCTGGGCTGGGCTGGGCTGGGCTGGGCTGGGCTGGGTTGCTGGGGCTGTGTGCAGCATGCGGTGGATGCAGATGCAGGGGTCCCTGTGCTGGGCTGCTGCTGGCTGCTGGCTGGGCTGGGCTGGGCTGGGCTGCTGTGCTGGGCATGCATGCTGGGGCTGGGCTGGGCTGGGGCTGTGGGCTGGGCTGGGCTGGGCTGGGCTGGGCTGCTGTGTGCTGGGCTGGGCTGGGCTTACTGGGGCTGTGTGCAGCATGCAGTGGATGCAGTCAGGGGTCCCTGTCCCTGTGCTGGGCTGGGCTGGGCTGGGCTGCTGGGCTGGCTGGGCTGCTGCTGGGCTGGGCTGGCTGCTGGGTACAGCATGCAGTGGATGCAGATCGGGGGTCCCTGGCTGGGCTGGGCTGGGCTGCTGGGCTGGGCTGGCTGGGCTGGGCTGGGGCTGGGCTGGCTGCTGGCTGGGCTGGTGCTGCTGCTGTGCTGGGCTGGGCTGGGTGGGCTGGGCTGGGTTACTGGGGCTGTGTACAGCATGCAGTGGATGCAGATCTGGGGGGTGCTGGGCTGGGCTGGGCTGGGCTGGGCTGTGCTGGGCTGGGCTGGGCTGTGCTGTGCTGGGATGCTGTGGCTGGCTGCTGGGCTGTGCTGTGCTGGGCTGGGCTGGGCTGGGCTGGGCTGGGCTGGGGGGCTGGGCTGGGCTGGGCTGGGCTGGGCTGTGCTGCTGGGCTGGGCTGGGCTGGGGGTGGGCTGGGGCTGTGCTATAGCATGCTGTGGATGCTGTGCTGGCTGTGCTGGGCTGGGCTGGGCTGGGCTGTGCTGGGCTGGGCTGGGTTACTGGGGCTGTGTATAGCATGCAGTGGATGCAGATCGGGGGTCCCTGTGCTGGGCTGGGCTGGGCTGGGCTGGGCTGGGCTGGGCTGGGCTGGGCTGGGGGCTGGGCTGGGGCTGGGTTGCTGGGGCTGTGCTGGGCATGTGGTGGATGCAGATGGGCTGGGGTCCCTGTGCTGGGCTGGGCTGGGCTGGGCTGGGCTGGCTGGGCTGGGCTGGGGGCTGGGGCTGGGGCTGTGTGCAGCATGCAGTGGATGCAGTGCTGGGGGGGTCCCTGTGCTGGGCTGGGCTGGGCTGGGGCTGGGCTGGGCTGGGCTGGGCTGGGTTGCTGGGGCTGTGTGGGCTGGGGTGGATGCAGATCTGGGGCTGGGCTGGCTGGGCTGGGCTGGGCTGGGCTGGGCTGTGCTGGGCTGGGCTGGGGCTGGGCTGTGCTGGGCATGCTGGGCTGTGCTGATGCTGGGCTCCCTGTGCTGGGCTGGGCTGGGCTGGGCTGGGCTGGGCTGGGCTGTGGCTGGGCTGGGCTGTGTGCTGGGCTGGGTGCTGGGCTGGGCTGTGCTGTGCTGGGCTGGGCTGGTAGCATGCAGTGGATGCTGGGCTGGGCTGGGCTGCTGTGCTGCTGGGCTGGGCTGGGCTGGGCTGGCTGGCTGTCCCTGCTGTGCTGGGCTGGGCTGGGCTGTGCTGGCATGGGCTGATGCTGGGGCTGTGCTGGGCATGGCTGGATGCTGGGCTGGGCTGGGCTGGGCTGTGCTGGGCTGGGCTGGGCTGTGGCTGGGCTGGGCTGGGTTGCTGGGCTGTGTGGCATGCAGTGGATGCAGATGCTGGGGGGGGCTGTGCTGGGCTGCTGGGCTGGGCTGCTGTGCTGGGCTGGGCTGGGCTGGGTTACTGGGGCTGTGTGCAGCATGCAGTGGGTGGATGCAGATCTGGGGGTCCCTGTGCTGGGCTGCTGCTGCTGGCTGGGCTGGCTGGGGGCTGGGCTGGGCTGTGCTGATGGGCTGGGCTGGTGCTGGGCTGGGCTGTGCTGGGCTGTGTGGGCTGGGCTGGGCTGTGGGCTGGCATGCTGGTGGTGCTGATGTGCTGTGTGCTGCTGTGCTGGGCTGGGCTGGGCTGGGCTGGGCTGGGCTGGGCTGGGCTGGGGCTGGGGCTGTGCAGCATGCAGTGGATGCAGATCGGGGGTCCCTGTGCTGGGCTGGGCTGTGCTGGGCTGCTGGGCTGGGCTGGGCTGGGCTGGGTTACTGGGGCTGTGTATAGCATGCAGTGGATGCAGATCGGGGGTCCCTGTGCTGGGCTGTGCTGGGCTGGGCTGGCTGCTGGGCTGGGCTGGGGCTGCTGCTGTGCTGGGGCTGTGGGCTGTGCTGTGCTGGGGGGTGGCTGTGCTGGGCTGCTGTGTGTGCTGGGCTGGGCTGGGTGGGCTGGGCTGTGTATGCATGCTGTGGATGCTGCTGGGGGGCTGTGCTGGGCTGGGCTGGGCTGGGCTGGGCTGGGTTGGGCTGGGGCTGTGTACAGCATGCAGTGGATGCAGATCGGGGCTGGGCTGGGCTGGGGGCTGGCTGGGCTGGGCTGGTGGGCATGGTGGATGGGCTGGGCTGGGCTGCTGTGCTGGATGGGCTGGGCTGGGTTACTGGGGCTGTGTATAGCATGCAGTGGATGCAGATCAGGGGGGTCTGTGTGGGCTGGGCTGTGCTGGGCTGGGCTGGGCTGGGTGGGCTGGGCTGGGTGCTGGGGCTGTGTGCAGCATGCATGGATGCAGATGCAGTCCCTGGGCTGGCTGGGCTGCTGGGCTGGGCTGTGCTGGGCTGGGCTGCTGGCTGGGCTGGGCTGGGCTGCTGTGCTGGCTGGGCTGGGATGGGGGGGTCCCTGTGCTGGGCTGGGCTGCTGCTGCTGGGCTGGGCTGGGCTGTGCTGCTGTGCTGCTGTGCTGTGTGCTGGGGGCTGGGCTGGGCTGTGCTGGGCTGTGCTGGGCTGGGCTGTGCTGGCTGGGCTGGGCTGGGTTGCTGGGGCTGCTGTGCTGGGCTGGTGGATGCTGGGCTGGGCTGTGCTGGGCTGGGCTGGGCTGTGCTGGGCTGGGCTGGGCTGTGCTGGGCTGGGCTGGGTTACTGGGGCTGTGTATAGCATGGGTGGATGCAGATCTGGGGGGGGCTGGGCTGGGCTGGGCTGGGCTGGGCTGGGCTGGGCTGGGCTGGGCTGGGTGGGCTGGGCTGGTGTATAGCATGCAGTGGATGCAGATGGGCTGGGCTGTGCTGGGCTGGGCTGGGCTGGGCTGGGCTGTGCTGGGCTGGGCTGGGCTGGGCTGGGCTGGGTGTGCTGGGGCTGTGGGCTGGGCTGGATGCAGATCTGGGGCCCTGTGCTGGGCTGTGCTGTGTGGCTGGGCTGGGCTGGCTGTGCTGCTGCTGGGCTGGGCTGGGCTGTGCTGGGCTGGGCTGGGCTGCTGGGGCTGGGCTGGGCTGCTGCTGCATGGCTGGGCTGGGCTGGGCTGCTGTGCTGGCTGGGCTGGGCTGTGCTGGGCTGGGCTGGGTGCTGGGCTGTGTGCTGGGCTGGGCTGGGGCTGTGCTGGGCTGGGCTGGGCTGTGCTGGGCTGTGCTGGGCTGGGCTGGGCTGGGCTGGGCTGGGCTGGGCTGGGCTGTGTGCTGGGCTGGGCTGGGTTACTGGGGCTGTGTATAGCATGCAGTGGATGCAGATCGGGGGTCCCTGTGCTGGGCTGGGCTGCTGGGCTGCTGGCTGGGCTGGGCTGTGTGCATGGTGGGCTGGGCTGGGCTGGGGCTGTGTGCAGCATGGGGTGATGCAGATGGGGGGTGGCTGTGCTGGGCTGGGCTGGGCTGGGCTGCTGGGCTGGGCTGGGCTGGCTGGGCTGGGGGCTGTGTATAGCATGCAGTGGATGCAGTGGGGGGGCTGTGCTGGGCTGGGCTGGGCTGTGTGGGCTGGGCTGGGCTGGGTTACTGGGGCTGCTGTGTATAGCATGCAGTGGATGCAGATCGGGGGTCCCTGTGCTGGGCTGGGGCTGGGCTGGGCTGGCTGCTGGGCTGTGCTGGGCTGGGCTGTGCTGGGCTGGGTGTGCAGATGGGCTGTCCTGTGCTGGGCTGGGCTGCTGGGCTGTGCTGGGCTGTGGCTGCTGTGCTGTGCTGTGCTGGGCTGGGCTGGGCTGGGCTGGGCTGGCTGCTGGGCTGGCTGTGCTGTGCTATGCATGGGTGGATGCTGGGCTGGGGCTGGGCTGGTGCTGGGGCTGGGCTGGGCTGTGGCTGGGCTGGGCTGGGTGGGCTGGGGCTGTGTGTGCAGCATGCGGTGGATGCAGATGCTGTGCTGCTGTGCTGGGCTGGTGCTGGGCTGGGCTGGGCTGGGCTGGGCTGGGCTGGGTTACTGGGGCTGTGTACAGCATGCAGTGGATGCAGATCGGGGGTCCCTGTGCTGGGCTGGGCTGTGTGCTGGGCTGGGCTGGGCTGGGCTGGGCTGGGCTGGGCTGTGCTGGGCTGGGCTGTGCTGGGCTGTGGATGCTGTGGATGCTGCTGGGCTGTGCTGGGCTGGGCTGGGCTGTGCTGGGCTGGGCTGGGCTGGGCTGGGCTGGGCTGGGTTACTGGGGCTGTGTATAGCATGGGGTGGATGCAGATCGGGGGTCCCTGTGCTGGGCTGGGCTGGGCTGGGCTGGGCTGGCTGTGGTGCTGGGCTGGGCTGGGCTGGGCTGTGCTGGGCTGTGCTGTGGATGCTGGGCTGGGGGGGGGCTGTGCTGTGCTGGGCTGGGCTGGGCTGGGCTGGGCTGGGCTGGGCTGGGCTGGGGCTGTGCAGCATGCTGTGCTGATGCTGGGCTGGGCTGTGCTGGGCTGGGCTGCTGCTGGCTGGGCTGGGCTGGGCTGGGGCTGCATGCTGTGGATGTGATGGGCTGTGCTGTGCTGGGCTGGTGCTGCTGGCTGGGCTGGGCTGGGCTGTGGGCTGGGCTGGGCTGGGTTACTGGGGCTGTGTACAGCATGCAGTGGATGCAGATCAGGGGGTCCCTGTGCTGGGCTGGGCTGGGCTGGGCTGGGCTGGGCTGGGCTGGGCTGTGTGGGGCTGGGCTGGGCTGGGGATGCTGGGGCGGTGTGTACAGCATGCAGTGGCTGCTGATCTGGGGTGCTGTGCTGGGGCTGGGCTGGGGGTGCTGGGCTGGGCTGTGCTGCTGTGGCATGCTGGGCTGGGCTGGGCTGGGCTGGGGCTGGGCTGCTGGGCTGGCATGCTGGGGCTGGGCTGGCTGCTGCTGGGCTGGGGGCTGGGCTGGGCTGGGCTGTGCTGGGCTGGGCTGGGCTGGGCTGGGCTGGGCTGGGCTGGGCTGGGCTGGGCTGTGGGGCTGGGCTGTGCTGGGCTGGGCTGGGCTGGGCTGGGCTGGGTTACTGGGGCTGTGTGCAGCATGCAGTGGATGCAGATCGGGGGGGTGCTGCTGCTGCTGGGCTGGGCTGGGCTGGGCTGGGTGGGCTGGGCTGGCTGGGGCTACTGGGGCTGTGCACAGCATGGGTGGATGCTGGGTCCCTGGGCTGTGCTGGGCTGGGCTGGGCTGGGCTGGGCTGGGCTGGGCTGGGGCTGGCTGGGCTGGGCTGTGTATGGCTGGGCTGTGGATGCAGATGGGGGCTGCTGTGCTGGCTGTGCTGGGCTGGGCTGGTGCTGTGTGGCTGGGCTGGGCTGGGCTGGGGTGCTGGGCATGCAGCATGGATGCAGATCTGGGCTGTGGCTGGGCTGGGCTGGGCTGGGCTGTGCTGCTGGCTGGGCTGGGCTGGGCTGGGGCTGTGCATGGTGGATGGGCTGGGCTGGGCTGGGCTGGGCTGGCTGGGCTGTGCTGGGCTGGGCTGGGCTGGGCTGTGGATGCTGGGCTGGGCTGGGCTGGGCTGGGCTGGGCTGGGCTGGGCTGGGCTGGGCTGGGCTGCAGTGGATGCTGGGGTCCCTGTGTGCTGGGCTGTGCTGTGGCTGCTGGGCTGGGCTGTGCTGTGTGCTGGGCTGTGCAGCTGGGGCTGGGCTGGGCTGGGCTGGGCTGGGCTGGGCTGCTGGGGCTGCTGGCTGCTGGGTGCTGTGGCTGTGCTGTGCTGGGCTCATGCTGTGCTGTGCTGTGCTGGGCTGGGCTGTGCTGGGCTGGGCTGGGCTGGGTTACTGGGGCTGTGTATAGCATGCAGTGGATGCAGATCAGGGGTCCCTGTGCTGGGCTGGGCTGGGCTGGGCTGGGCTGGCTGGGCTGGGCTGGGCTGGGCTGGGCTGGGCTGGGCTGTGCTGCTGGGCTGCTGGCTGTGCTGGGTCCCTGTGCTGGGCTGCTGGTCCCTGTGCTGGGCTGCTGCTGGGCTGGGCTGGGCTGCTGGGCTGGGCTGGGCTGGGGGCTGTGTGCTGCATGTGCTGCTGCTGGGCTGTGCTGCTGGGCTGGGCTGGGCTGGGCTGGCTGGGCTGTGCTGGGCTGGGCTGGGTTACTGGGGCTGTGCATAGCATGCAGTGGATGCAGATGGGGGCTGTGCTGGGCTGGGCTGGGCTGGGCTGGGCTGGGCTGGGCTGGGCTGCTGTTGCTGGGGCTGCTATGGCATGCTGTGGTGGATGCAGATGGGGTCCCTGTGCTGGGCTGGGCTGTGCTGTGCTGGCTGCTGGGCTGGCTGGGCTGTGCTGGGCTGGTGCTGGCTGGGCTGGGCTGGGCTGGGCTGCTGGGCTGGGCTGGGCTGGGTGCTGGGCTGGGCTGGGCATGCTGGGTGGATGCATGGGTGGATGCAGGATGGGGTCCCTGTGCTGGGCTGGGCTGGGCTGGGCTGGGCTGGGCTGGGCTGGGCTGGGCTGGGCTGCTGCTGGGCTGGGCTGCTGCAGCATGCTGTGTGGATGCTGATGGGTGGATGCTGGCTGGGCTGGGCTGTGCTGGGCTGGGCTGGGCTGCTGGGCTGGGGCTGGGCTGGGTTGCTGGTGGATGTGATGTGCATGGGCTGGATGCTGGGCTGGGCTGGGCTGGGCTGGGCTGGCTGTGCTGGGTGGGCTGGGCTGGGCTGCTGTGGGCTCTGGGGGCTGGGCTGCTGCTGTGCTGGGCTGGGCTGGGCTGGGTTACTGGGGCTGTGTGCAGCATGCAGTGGATGCAGATCGGGGGGCTGTGCTGTGCTGGGCTGGGCTGGGCTGTGCTGGGCTGGGCTGGGCTGGGCTGGGCTGGGCTGGGCTGGGCTGGGCTGGGCTGGGCTGGCATGCTGGGATGCAGCATGGGGTGGATGCATGCTGGGCTGTGCTGGGCTGTGCTGGGCTGGGCTGTGCTGGGCTGGGCTGGGCTGGGTTACTGGGCTGCTGTGTGCAGCATGCAGTGGATGCAGATCTGGGTCCCCTGTGCTGGGCTGGGCTGGGCTGGGCTGGCTGCTGGCTGGGCTGGGCTGGGCTGCTGCTGGGCATGCTGGGCTGGGTCCCTGTGCTGGGCTGGGGCTGTGCTGGGGCTGTGTGTGTGTGCTGGGCTGGGCTGTGCTGGGCTGGGCTGGGCTGGGCTGGGCTGGGCTGGGCTGGGCTGGGCTGGGCTGGGGCTGTGTGCAGCATGGGCTGTGGATGCTGATCTGGGCTGGGCTGTGCTGGGCTGGGCTGGGCTGGGCTGGGCTGGGCTGGGCTACTGCTGGGCTGTGCTGCATGCTGTGCTGGGCTGGGTGCTGGGCTGGGCTGGGCTGGGCTGCTGGGCTGGGCTGGGCTGGGCTGTGGGCTGTGCTGGGCTGTGCTGTGCTGGGCTGCTGTGCTGGGCTGGGCTGGGCTGGGCTGGGCTGGGCTGGGCTGGGCTGGGTTACTGGGGCTGTGTACAGCATGCGGTGGATGCAGATCGGGGGTCCCTGTGCTGGGCTGGGCTGTGTGATGGGCTGGGCTGGGTTACTGGGCTGGGCTGCTGGATTGCTGGGGGCTGTGCTGGGCATGCTGGTGGCTGGCTGGGCTGGGGGGGGCTGGGCTGGGCTGGGCTGGGGCTGCTGTGCTGGGCTGGGCTGGGCTGGGCTGCTGGGCTGCTGGGCTGTGCTGGGCTGTGGATGCAGATGGGGGGGCTGTGCTGGGCTGGGCTGTGCTGCTGCTGGCTGCTGGCTGGGCTGGGCTGGGCTGGGCTGGGTGGGCTGGGGCTGTGCTGCATGCTGGGTGGGCTGGCTGCTGGGCTGTGCTGGCTGGGCTGGGCTGTGCTGGCTGGCTGGGCTGGGCTGGGCTGGGTTGCTGGGCTGTGTGCATGCATGCAGTGGATGCAGCTGGGCTGTGCTGGGCTGGGCTGGGCTGTGCTGGGTGGGCTGGGCTGGGTTACTGGGGCTGTGTACAGCATGCAGTGGATGCAGATCGGGGGTCCCTGTGCTGGGCTGTGCTGGGCTGGGCTGTGCTGTGTGTGATGGGCTGGGCTGGGTTACTGGGGCTGTGTATAGCATGCAGTGGATGCAGATCGGGGGTCCCTGTGCTGGGCTGGGCTGGGCTGTGCTGGGCTGGGCTGGGGCTGGGCTGGCTGGGCTGTGCTGCTGGGCTGCTGGCATGGGTGGCTGCTGATGGGCTGCTGGGGCTGGGCTGTGTGCTGGGCTGGGCTGGGCTGGGGCTGTGCTGGGCATGGGGTGGATGCTGATGCTGGGCTGTGCTGGGCTGTGCTGGGCTGGGCTGTGTGCTGGGCTGTGCTGGGCTGGGCTGGGCTGGGCTGTTGCTGGGGGCTGCTGCTGTGCATGCTGTGGATGCTGGGCTGGGCTGCTGCTGGGCTGGGCTGTGCTGGGCTGGGCTGGGCTGGGCTGGGCTGGGCTGGGCTGGGTGCTGGGCTGGGCTGGGGATGCAGCATGCAGTGGATGCAGATGGGGGCTGTGCTGTGCTGGGCTGGGCTGGGCTGTGGCTGGGCTGGGCTGGGTTACTGGGGCTGTGTGTGCAGCATGCAGTGGATGCAGATCGGGGTCCCTGTGCTGGGCTGGGCTGGGCTGGGTGCTGGGCTGGGCTGTGCTGGGCTGGGCTGGGCTGGGCTGGGCTGGGCTGGGCTGGGCTGTGTGCTAGCATGCTGGGCTGGGCTGCTGCTGGGGGGTCAGCATGCAGTGGGCTGCAGATCGGGGGGCTGTGCTGTGCTGGGCTGGGCTGTGGCTGGGCTGGGCTGGGTTACTGGGGCTGTGTGCAGCATGCAGTGGATGCAGATGCTGGGCTGTGCTGGGCTGGGCTGGGCTGGGTGGGCTGGGCTGGGCTGCTGCTGGGTGGGCTGGGCTGGGCTGGGCTGTGCAGCATGCAGTGGATGCAGATGGGGCTGTCCCTGCTGGGCTGGGCTGTGTGCTGGGCTGGGCTGGGCTGGGCTGCTGTGCTGCATGCTGTGGATGCTGATGCGGGGGCTGTGCTGGGCTGGGCTGGGCTGGGCTGGGCTGGGCTGTGCTGGGCTGGGCTGGGTTACTGGGGCTGTGTGCAGCATGCAGTGGATGCAGATGGGGTCCCTGGGGGTGGGCCCTGTGCTGCTGGCTGGGCTGGGCTGGGCTGTGCTGGGCTGGGCTGGGCTGGTTACTGGGGCTGTGTATAGCATGCAGTGGATGCAGATCAGGGATCCTGGGGGGCTGTGCTGTGCTGGGCTGGGCTGGGGCTGGGCTGCTGGGCTGGGGGGCTGGGCTGCATGGGTGGATGCAGATGGGGTCCCTGTGCTACAGCATGCTGGTGGATGCTGGGCTGGGCTGTGCTGCTGGCTGGGCTGGGCTGGCTGGGCTGGGCTGGGCTGGGCTGGGCTGGGCTGGGCTGTGCTGGGCTGGGCTGTGGGGTGCTGTGGCTGTGCTGGGTGTGCTGTGCTGGGCTGCTGCTGGGCTGCTGGGCTGGTGCTGGGCTGGGCTGGGCTGCTGGGCTGGGCTGGGCTGGTGCTGGGCTGGGCTGGGCTGGGCTGGGCTGGGTTACTGGGGCTGTGTACAGCATGCGGTGGATGCAGATCGGGGGTCCCTGTGCTGTGCTGGGCTGGGCTGGGCTGTGCTGTGCTGGGCTGGGCTGGGCTGGGTTACTGGGGCTGTGTACAGCATGCAGTGGATGCAGATCGGGGGTCCCTGTGCTGGGCTGGGCTGGCTGGGGCTGGGCTGGGCTGGGCTGGGCTGGGCTGTGCTGCATGGCTGTGGATGGCTGGGGGCTGGGCTGGGCTGCTGGGCTGTGCTGGCATGGGGTGGATGCAGGCTGGGCTGTGCTGTGCTGGGCTGGGCTGTGCTGGCTGGGCTGGGCTGGGGCTGGGGCTGTGTACAGCATGCGGTGGATGCAGATGGGGGGCTGTGCTGGGCTGGGCTGGGCTGGGCTGGGCTGGGTGGGCTGGGCTGGGCTGGGCTGGGCTGTGTATGGCATGTGCTGGTGGATGCTGGGCTGGGCTGTGCTGGGCTGGGCTGGGCTGCTGGGCTGGGCTGGGCTGGGCTGGGCTGGGTTACTGGGGCTGTGTATAGCATGTGGATGCAGATGGGCTGTGCTGTGCTGGGCTGGGCTGGGCTGGGCTGTGTGGATGGGCTGGGCTGGGTTACTGGGGCTGTGTACAGCATGCAGTGGATGCAGATCGGGGGTCCCTGTGCTGGGCTGGGCTGGGCTGGGCTGGGCTGGGCTGTGCTGTGCTGGGCTGGGCTGGGCTGGGCTGTGCACGGCTGCTGGGCTGGGCTGGGCTGGGCTGGGTTACTGGGGCTGTGTATAGCATGCAGTGGATGCAGATCGGGGGTCCCTGTGCTGGGCTGGGCTGGGCTGTGCTGGGCTGTGCTGGGCTGGGCTGGGCTGGGCTGGGCTGTGTATAGCATGCGGGCTGCTGGGCTGGGCTGGGCTGGGCTGGGTTGCTGGGGCTGTGTATAGCATGCAGTGGATGCAGATCGGGGGTCCCTGTGCTGGGCTGGGCTGGGCTGGGCTGTGCTGGGCTGGGCTGGGCTGGGCTGTGCTGGGCTGTGGCATGCTGTGCTGATGCTGGGTCCCTGTGCTGTGCTGTGCTGGCTGTGCTGGGCTGGGCTGGGGCTGTGCTACTGCTGGGCTGTGCTGGGCTGGGTGGATGCAGATGGGCTGGGCTGTGCTGGGCTGGGCTGGGCTGGGCTGTGCTGGGCTGGGCTGGGTTACTGGGGCTGTGTATAGCATGCAGTGGATGCAGATCGGGGGGTCCCTGGGCTGGGCTGGGCTGTGCTGGGCTGGGCTGGGCTGTGTGCTGGGCTGGGCTGGGTTACTGGGGCTGTGTATAGCATGCAGTGGATGCAGATCGGGGGTCCCTGTGCTGCTGGCTGGGCTGGGCTGGCTGCTGGGGCTGGGGCTGGGCTGGGCTGCTGGGCTGGGCTGTGGCTGCATGCTGTGGATGCAGATGGGCTGTGCTGGGCTGTGCTGCTGGGCTGTGCTGGGCTGCTGTGCTGGCTGGGCTGCTGGGCTGGGCTGTGCTGTGGATGCATGCTGGGCTGGGCTGGGCTGTGCTGTGCTGGGCTGGGCTGGGCTGTGCTGGGCTGTGCTGGGCATGGGCTGGATGGATGCTGTGCTGTGCATGGGTGGATGCTGGGCTGGGCTGGGCTGGGCTGGGCTGCTGTGCTGGCTGGGCTGGGCTGGGCTGGGCTGGGCTGTGCTGGGCTGTGTGCAGCATGGGCTGGATGCTGGGCTGGGCTGGGCTGTGCTGGGCTGGGCTGTGCTGGCTGCTGGGCTGGGCTGGGCTGTGCTGGGCTGTGTGTGCATGCTGGGATGCTGGGCTGGTGCTGGGCTGGGCTGTGCTGGCTGTGCTGGATGCTGTGCTGGGCTGGGCTGGGCTGGGCTGTGTGATGGGCTGGGCTGGGTTACTGGGCTGTGTGTGCATGCAGTGCATGCAGTGGATGCAGATGGGGGGTCCCTGTGCTGGGCTGGGCTGGGCTGGGCTGGGCTGGGCTGGGCTGGGCTGGGCTGGGGCTGGGGCTGTGCTGGGGCATGCGGTGGATGCAGATCGGGGGTCCTGGTGCTGGGCTGGGCTGGGCTGGGCTGGGCTGGGCTGGGCTGGGCTGGGCTACTGGGGCTGTGTACAGCATGCAGTGGATGGATGCTGGATCTGTGCTGGGCTGGGCTGGGCTGGGCTGGGCTGGGCTGGGCTGGGCTGGGCTGGGCTGGGCTGGGTGGGCTGGGGCTGTGGCAGCATGCAGTGGATGCAGATCTGGGGTCCTGTGCTGGGCTGATGCTGGGCTGTGGCTGCTGGCTGGGCTGGGCTGGGCTGGGGCTGTGCTGCATGGTGGATGCGGGGGCTGGGCTGCTGCTGGGCTGGGCTGTGGCTGGGCTGGGCTGGGTTACTGGGGCTGTGTACAGCATGCGGTGGATGCAGATCGGGGGTCCCTGTGCTGGGCTGGGCTGGGCTGTGCTGGGCTGGGCTGGGTTGCTGGGCTGTGCTGTGGGCTGCCTGGCTGGGCTGGTGGATGCTGGGATGGGCTGGGGGCTGTGTATAGCATGCAGTGGATGCAGATGGGGGGGGCTGTGCTGGGCTGGGCTGGGCTGGGCTGGGCTGGGCTGGGGCTGTGCATGGTGGATGCAGATCGGGGGTCCCTGTGCTGGGCTGGGCTGCTGGCTGGGCTGGGCTGGGTTACTGGGGCTGTGTATAGCATGCAGTGGATGCAGATCAGGGGGTCCCCTGTGCTGGGCTGGGCTGGGCTGCTGGCTGGGCTGGGCTGGGTTACTGGGGCTGTGTGCAGCATGCAGTGGATGCAGTGGATGCTGTGCTGGGCTGGGCTGTGCTGTGCTGGGCTGGGCTGGGCTGGGCTGGGCTGGGCTGGGCTGGGCTGGGCATGCTGGGCTGGGCTGGGGGGTGGATGCTGGGCTGGGCTGTGCTGGGTGGGCTGGGCTGGGCTGGGCTGGGCTGTGCTGGGCTGGGCTGGGCTGGGTGTGATGGGCTGGGCTGGGTTACTGGGGCTGTGTATAGCATGCAGTGGATGCAGATCGGGGGTCCCTGTGCTGGGCTGGGCTGGGCTGGGCTGTGTGTGATGGGCTGGGCTGGGTTACTGGGGCTGTGTGTGCAGCATGCGGTGGATGCAGATCGGGGGTCCCTGTGCTGGGCTGGGCTGTGGGCTGGGCTGGGCTGCTGTGCTGCTGGCTGTGCTGTGGGCTGGGCTGGGCTGGGCTGGGGCTGTGTATAGCATGCAGTGGATGCAGATGGGGGGTCCCCTGTGCTGGGCTGGGCTGGGCTGGGCTGGGCTGGGCTGGGGGCTGGGGCTGGGGCTGTGTATAGCATGCAGTGGATGCAGATCAGGGGTCCCTGTGCTGGGCTGGGCTGTGCTGGGCTGGGCTGTGGGCTGGGCTGGGCTGGGGCTGTGTGCTAGCATGCAGTGGATGCAGATGGGCTGGCTGTGCTGGGCTGGGCTGCTGGCTGGGCTGGGCTGGGCTGCTGTGCTGCTGGATGCTGGGCTGTGGGCTGCTGTGCTGTGCTGGGCTGGGCTGGGCTGGGCTGGGCTGGGCTGGGCTGGGTTACTGGGGCTGTGTATAGCATGCAGTGGATGCAGTGCTGGGGGTCCCTGTGCTGGGCTGGGCTGGGCTGCTGCTGTGCTGGGCTGGGCTGGGCTGGGTTACTGGGGCTGTGTATAGCATGCAGTGGATGCAGATCAGGGGGTCCCTGTGCTGGGCTGGGCTGGGCTGGGCTGGGCTGGGCTGGGCTGGGCTGGGGCTGGGCTGTGTGGGCAGCATGCGGTGGATGTGGATGCTGGGGGTGCTGTGGCTGGGCTGGGCTGGGCTGGGCTGGGCTGGGCTGGGCTGGGCTGGGCTGGGTTACTGGGGCTGTGTATAGCATGCAGTGGATGCAGATCAGGGGTCCCTGTGCTGCTGGGCTGGGCTGGGCTGGGCTGGGCTGGCTGTGGGCTGGGCTGGGTTACTGGGGCTGTGTATAGCATGCAGTGGATGCAGATCGGGGGTCCCTGTGCTGGGCTGGGCTG
>JAFBJZ010000546.1:0-10096 GCA_016785225.1 Psettodes erumei
AAAGGAAGAGGGAGGTAGTATTCCACTGACACATGCACAAACACCAACACAAGAACACACATGCACATTCAAAGGAAAGTCATCACCTGTGTCAGGTGGTTAACTCGTGGCACCAAGAGTCAAATGAGTGGGAAATGTTGTTGGAGAGTAATTGGGAGAGAGAGAGAAAAAGGGGGAAAAATAAGGTAACAGCTTCTCCCATGTCACTAACAGGTTGAGTAACTTAAACGCACCATATGCTCTCTCACCAACAGCATCATCCAGTTTTCACACATTTCAAATGTGCTCTCTTTGCTTGGTAAAGATGCTCTTTCAATGGTGTTACTCTCAAGTGTGACTGACTTTGCTGTTAATGCCAAAATGGATTTTTACTTCCCATGTTTATTTATACTTAAAAAATGCATTTCAAGTAAATGATGCTGGTGTTGAAAAATACACAAACTAGTTCAATATGTGTGACCAAAAGGAAAAACAATTCAGGTTTTACAGGAAATAAAGCTTAAAAAAATCTCCACAGCCTGGCTCAAGGCTGGACCAAGGAGGGGAGACCATGCATGATTTGTAACTAAAAATACATTTATTTTACAAAAAGGAAAAGCAAGCTGACATGGAGGCAAACAAAATACAACAAAACTAAATGGGATGGAAGCCAAGGAGAGAGAGACTGGCTGACTGCCACCAGCTTATATAGTGCAGCCAGACCAGATGAGCTGAGTCTCGGCTGAACTCTGCCCATCAGGCTCCTGCAGTTAGAGGCCTGTTCACTGT
Source organism: Psettodes erumei (assembly GCA_016785225.1). NCBI lineage: Eukaryota > Metazoa > Chordata > Actinopteri > Pleuronectiformes > Psettodidae > Psettodes > Psettodes erumei. The sequence continues at coordinate 769 of JAFBJZ010000546.1, forward strand.
AGTTACCTCCCACCCCCTACTCATAAAAAAGTGGTTCCACTGTGGAAATTGTCTGTATTTGGAGGCAAAAAGTTTGAAATGGATGTTAAACATCACAGTCAACCTCTCACCGATCCCTGAAACCACACACATGTTCCTGTCCATCAAAATTAACAATGAAATGGAATCCATTGCCCCCCTCCCCACCACCACCACCACCACCACTCCCAATCTGCTTGTATTCTATTCTATTCGAGGTTTAAAGACCTTTTCATGAAAGTATGGTTTATATTACAGAGGTATCCAACAGATTGGATACTACGAAAAAGACATGTCATTTCTGCAATCTACTTTCACTATTTATGTTCTGATTGTTTTGATCAGTGCTGTTAGTCAGTTTCTCTACGGTTTACAGGTGTAGTTTACAAGGAAGAGATTGACTGGTCCCTTGCCCGTGGGAGCAGTGGGAAGACAAACATCAAAGCAGTAAGGCCTCGGGTAACTGAGGGGAGGGATTTTCCACCGAGCAACAGGAGTTCGCCAGTATTCCTACAGGCTTTGAACCCAAGTGATCGATCTCAATACTGAGGCTACAAGTGCACACAGTGCAGAACGCCGGCTCAGGACTCAAGGTTAGATGCACTCATTATATAGTCTGGAGTCATGCCTGAGGAAAAGAGATATACAGTGTGCTCATGTTGTGGCATGTCAGTCTTTCAACAACGGACTTGTGGTAGCACTCAGGTTCATTTTGACACAGTGTCTTGCTCTCTCTGTTCCCCAGCTGTCTTTCTTTCTTTCTGTCTCTCTCGCTCTCTTTCTGTCCCTCCGTTTTCCTCCTCTCGCCAGTCGTGGGGGGGCAGTGTTCCCTTTTTGTTACGTTGGCCCTCCTCCTGGATTCGCTCCCTAGATGTTACCATGGAAACTACAAGACACTACATCTCCTCAAGTAGAAGTTTCTCAGAGTGCTTCTCTCTCTGTGTGCATGTGTGTGTGTGTGTGTGTGTGTGTGTGTGTGTGTTTGTGTGGGTGCAGTTTTACGTCAAAATGCTGATGCTGGATTTCAATTTCACTGACACTGAACTGCATAAATAAAGAAATGTTTCCTCCAAAATTGGTACACATACACACATGCAAGCATGCACACTCTAAACTAGTAAAACTTATTAGTGTCAAGACACTGATACACAGTTAAAGAAGCAGGGGGATAGAAATTATAAAGCATAAGGTGGCTAGTAGTGACAAAGGAGAAGACAGGACTATCCTAGATCTGGAAACAGTAACCATGGTAACAGAGGTACAGCAGAGACGGTTTTAAGAAAAGATAGCTTTTGTGTCATTATCCTATGTCAGAGCATAGTTATGGCTACCTCATAGGTAATCCTTATCACACAGGCAGCTCCAGATGTCCACAAACATGTTATGATCCATGTCCTTTCGGGTTTCTGTCTGTCTTCTCCTGGTGTTATCTGTTAGGGCTCCCCCTGGTGTTCTTCCCCCGCTTTTGGGTAATCACCTGATTAATTCCTCGCACCTGTGTCTCGTTGGCTCATCACTCCCCGGTGTATTTAAACCCTGCTTCACACTTCCCTGTTGTCGAATCGTGACCATTTCATGCCCAAGCCGAGATCCCTGTACGCTTCGCCTGATCTGTTTTTCGTAGACCCAGTTTTGCCTGACCACCGTCTCTTGCTCTAGCCCCTTGGATTTGTTTGCTGTTTCCCTGGTTTTTCTGACTCGGACTGTTTTGACTACGCCTCTGGTTTTGCTGCTCTGGTTCTGACCCTGTTTACGGACTTGTGATACGGATTATTGGATTTGCGGATTTTGGATTGTCGCTAATAAAGATCATTGTCAGCACACACTGTCTTGCGACTGGTTCCTGTACTGATCATCACAGTACGATTCGACCATCATGGAACCAGCAGGCAGTGCGCAGCTACAAGCGGCAGTGGATAGGCAGGACGCCGTGCTGGAGGCGCAACAGCGAGAACTCCTGGCCCTCTCGCAACATCTGCGGGCGCTGACCCACAGCATGGCTGACTTGGCTGCCACCGTCAGAGGCGACCAGCTCACCCCCCCTCTTCATCCATCGGCTCCCCTGCTCCCAGCTCCGCCGCTCCTTTGATCTTTTACACACACGAACCACGTCTTCCACCACCAGAGAAATACGACGGTGAGCCTGGGTCCTGCCGGGCCTTCCTAACCCAGTGTAAGCTTATCTTCAGCTTACAACCAGCCACTTTTCTCACCGAGCAATCCCGGGTCGCCTACATCATTACCCAGCTTACCGGGAGGGCCAAACAGTGGGCTACAGCGGCCTGGGAGGCGGACTTACCATGCGTCCAGAACTCTACTCGGCTGGCCGAGGAGATGAAGAGAGTTTTTGATCGGTCCAAGCATGGCCAGGAGGCAGGAAGAGGGCTGCTTCAGCTACGTCAGGGACGCAGGTCAGTTTCGGACTACTCCATCGAGTTCCAGACGCTTGCCACCGACAGCGGCTGGGGAGAACGGGCCCTGTATGATGCGTTCCTCCACGGTCTCGCTGAAGGCATCAAGGACGAGTTACTGACCCGCGACCTCCCTGATGATTTGAATCGGGTTATAGAACTGGCTATCCGTGTAGGTTCACGCCTAGAGGAACACGGGCGCCAGGCCCGCGCCTGAGCCCACACCGTCAGCCATCCCCTGCTCCCCTGCTTCGACCAAGGTTGCCTTCGGGGGCACCACACCCCCACACACCCGCCCCGGAGGCAGAGCCCATGCAGATAAATCGAGCACGTCTTTCTAAAGAGGAACGAGAAAGACGGATCAGAGAACAAGCGTGTCTATACTGTGGAGGGGTTGGACACTTCAAGATCAGGTGCCCAGTAAAAGGCAACGCCCACGAGTGAGGAGAGGAGCGCTCGTGGGCGCAATGTCATTGGAATCCTCCTCGAAGAAGCGCACCAGCCTACCAGTGACCTTAGAGTGGAATGGGGGCTCTAAGGGAACTAGGGCACTAGTGGACTCAGGAGCAGAGGAAAGTTTCCTGGACTTGAGGGCGGCTAAGCGCTGGGGCATTCCCTGGGTGGTGCTTTCTCAACCTCGAGTGGCGGTCTCTCTGGATGGCCGGAGGATCGGCCGCATCACCCATGCTACAGCTCCCCTAAAGATGCTAGTCTCAGGTAACCACCAGGAACTCATCAGTTTCCTGCTCATCAACTCCCCCCGTTCACCTGTCATCCTTGGCCACCCATGGATGACCACCCATAACCCAGTCATAGACTGGGAAAGGCATGAAATCATGGGCTGGAGCCCTGCCTGCTCCCAGACATGTCTTCGTCAAGCCCACACACCAGTTCCAGTCGCACAGACGGAGCCAATTCCCAACCTGGAGGAGGTCCCCCCCGAGTATCTGGACTTAAAAGAAGTCTTCAGTAAGGCGCGTGCCACTTGCCTGCCTGCCACCCCATCGCCCGTATGATTGCCCCATTGACCTGAAGCCAGGGGCGACGCCCCCTCGAGGCAGGCTGTTCTCCCTGTCCCTTCCCGAGACTGAAGCTATGGAGAAATACCTTAGCGAGTCCCTGGCTGCAGGTATCATCCGCCCATCCTCATCGCCAGCTGGGGCGGATTTTTTTTTTCGTGAACAAGAAGGACGGTTCCCCCGTCCTTGTATTGACTACCCGCGGTCTCAATGATATCACTGTCAAGAACCGTTATCCCCTTCCGCTCATGTCCACTGCATTCGAGCTTCTCCAGGGAGCCACCATTTTTACCAAGTTGGACTTACGAAATGCCTACCACCTAATACGCATAAGAGAGGGAGATGAGTGGAAGACAGCCTTTAACACTCCCACAGGTCACTGGGAGTACCTGGTGATGCCCTTCGGCCTAACTAATGCCCCGGCAGTCTTCCAGGGGATGGTGAATGATGTGTTAAGAGACATGATTAACAAGTTTGTCTTCGTCTACCTGGATGACATTTTGATTTTCTCCCGTTCCCCAGAACAACACACAGAGCATGTGCGGCAGGTTCTTAAACGATTGCTGGAGAATCGATTGTTCGTCAAGGCCGAGAAGTGTGAGTTTTCATGCACCAGCACCACCTTTTTGGGGTTCAAGATTTCAGCGGGAAGCATTGGCATGGATCCTTCCAAGGTCGAGGCGGTCACTGAATGGCCCCGGCCAGAAGACCGTAAGTCATTGCAGCGCTTCCTGGGATTTGCCAATTTCTATCGGAGATTCATCAGAGACTACAGCACAGTTGTTGCTCCTCCTCTCACCGCCCTGACTTCCACTAAGGCCAAGTATTCCTGGGACAGGGAAGCCGAGACTGCATTCCAACACTTGAAGAAATTATTTACCACTGCGCCTATCCTTGTTCACCCCGACCCGGAGGCACAGTTCATCGTGGAGGTCGATGCTTCTGGCATTGGGGTGGGGGCCGTCCTGTCCCAGAGATCATCACAGGATGGAAAGGTGCACCCCTGTGCGTTCTTTTCCCATCGCCTAACCCCTTCAGAACAGAACTACGACATAGGCAATCGCGAGCTCTTGGCAGTCAAGCTGGCCTTAGACGAATGGAGGCAATGGCTGGAGGGGGCCCGGGTCCCTTTCCTGGTGTGGACAGATCACAAGAATCTGGAATACTTACGGACGGCCAAGCGGTTAAATCCTCGCCAGGCCAGGTGGGCCATGTTTTTTTCCAGATTCGACTTCCATCTGGCATATCGCCCGGGTTCCAAGAATGTCAAACCTGATGCTCTGTCCAGAAGATTTGATCCACCGGGGAGGGATCCAGCTCCTGACACTATCCTCCCAGCCAACATTTTCATTAATGCGGTGGACCTCGAGATTGAGGAGTGTGTGAGGCGTGCCCAGGAGGGTTCTGCGGCGCCAAGTGAATGTCCTAATGGATGCCTTTACGTACCCGCCAGTGCACGACCTCAGGTCCTTGAGTGGGGACACGCCTCCAACCTCTCCTGCCGCACATATAACTTCATCCTGCGCAAGTTCTGGTGGCCAGATTTAAGAAGAGACATTCAGGACTACGTCTCAGCCTGCTCGGTCTGCGCCCAAGCCAAGGTAGATCACCAACCGCCACAAGGTCTCCTGCAACCACTACCCACTCCCAGTCGTCCCTGGTCACATATAGCACTAGATTTCATAACAGGTTTACCCACTTCCAACCACCACACTACCATTCTTTCCATCGTTGACCGGTTCTCTAAGGCCGTACACTTTGTTCCCCTCATCAAGTTACCTTCTGCCCAGGAAACAGCCACACTACTCATTCAACACGTAGTCAGATTACATGGCATCCCCTCTGACATCGTCTCAGACCGTGGTCCCCAATTCTCTGCTAGCTTTTGGAAAGCCTTTTGCACTCTCCTAGGTACATCTGTAAGTTTATCCTCCGGTTTTCACCCCCAATCCAATGGCCAGACCGAGCGGGCTAATCAATCTCTTGAGACTGTCCTTAGGTGCATGTGTGCCAAGAACCCAGCTTCCTGGAGCCAGCAGTTGCCGTGGGCCGAGTACGCCATCAACAGTCACACCTCCGCCTCATCCAAGTTATCCCCCTTCGAGTGCTGTTTGGGGTACCAACCTCCTCTGTTCCCAAGTCAAGAGAAGGAGGTGGGGGTTCCGTCTGCTGAGGCCTTCATCCGCAGATGCAGAAGGACCTGGAGCATTACACGCTCCAATCTTTTGAAAGCGGCTGCTCGGATGAAGGAACGGGCGGACAGGAGGCGTTCTCCGGCTCCAGTTTATCTCGTGGGGCAACGTGTGTGGCTGGCTGCCAAGGACATCCCACTGAAGGGGGGCATGCGTAAGTTGGCTCCTCGCTACATTGGTCCATTCACCATTATCAAGGTTATCAGCCCCTCTGCAGTCAGACTTCGGCTTCCCACTACCATGAGTAAGATACACCCCACATTCCATGTTTCACGTATTAAACCGGTGGTCACTCACCCCTTGTGTTCCGCCCCTGAGCCCCCCCCCGCCCCCAGCATCATCGAGAATGGAGAGACATACAAGGTCCGGAGCATCCTGGACTGTCGTCGTCGGGGCCGGGGCCTTCAGTACCTTATTGACTGGGAGGGCTACGGTCCCGAGGAGAGAAGCTGGACACCGGCCAGGTTCATTCTCGACAAGGACATGATAAGGGACTTCCACAGGACTCATCCCAAACCACCTGTTAAAACGCCGAGAGGCGTTTCTTAAGGGAGGGGGTACTGTTATGATCCATGTCCTTTCGGGTTTCTGTCTGTCTTCTCCTGGTGTTATCTGTTAGGGCTCCCCCTGGTGTTCTTCCCCCGCTTTTGGGTAATCACCTGATTAATTCCTCGCACCTGTGTCTCGTTTGCTCATCACTCCCGGTGTATTTAAACCCTGCTTCACACTTCCCTGTTGTCGAATCGTGACCATTTCATGCCCAAGCCGAGATCCCTACGCGCTTCGCCTGATCTGTTTTTCGTAGACCCAGTTTTGCCTGACCACCGTCTCTTGCTCTAGCCCCTTGGATTTGTTTGCTGTTTCCCTGGTTTTTCTGACTCGGACTGTTTTGACTACGCCTCTGGTTTTGCTGCTCTGGTTCTGACCCTGTTTACGGACTTGTGATACGGATTATTGGATTTGCGGATTTTGGATTGTCGCTAATAAAGATCATTGTCAGCACACACTGTCTTGCGACTGGTTCCTGTACTGATCATCACAAGCAGGGTTGGGTTTAATGAGTGACTGCTACGGTTGCAGATCTTGATAGCCTGCTTAAATCAAGGCAAACGCACTTTGGTACTTTTTAAGGCTTAATAACATCTTGATTCAAACCTTTACAAAATCACCATTGTGACACACTTAAAAGGTGAATTAGCTATTGAGAGGCTGTCTTGTGGTAAGAAAAAGCAATTGATGTTGTATGTACTTAGCTTGGGGATGGGGTGGGGGACTTTGACCCAAGTTATGCTGCTCCTAAAAATAAACAAACAAAGTGGCCAAAGTTGTCATGTCACAAGAGTGATTTGTGTTTCAGTAGTGATTTGCAGTGGTTTTGAAAGGAAGGAAGGAAGGAAGACAAATGATGTTAAACTTCTGATCGGATGTCAAATCAGAAAACACTTCTGTGTGTTGTTTTATCGGGAATGGACAACTGTGTATTTTGTAAGAGTAGTTGTAGTAGCTTGGCCTGACAAGCTTGCATTTTTGAAATTTTACATAAACGTGAAATAAAACAGGAGCAATTGTGAGGTGGCAATGAGATAACCTCATCCAAGAAAAACTCAAAGGACCAAATGTGGTGAATGCAGAACCATGACTGATGAGCTTGCGGATATGAACTTAACTTGGACTGAGACTCAAGGTTTTTTCAAAAATAAGGCACAATGGAAGGAGTTGGTAGCAGTAGTAGCAGCTTTAAATACCATAAGTGAACAAGAAGGATTCAGTGAGTAATATATGTGAAAACAGCCATGTTATTCCCACTGAAGCTAGTTTAGCAAAGGAAAATGCACAGTGGCTAATATATGAGATTAAAATATTATCACAAAAAAAAGAATATTGAGTGACTATTAAGTAGACTATGTGAAAAAGAGTAAACCAGGATGCTATTGGCCTTGAGACTGATGTGTTGATTTGGCCATTTGAGTTTAAATATCTTGGCATCTTATTTGATATTGTATCTACTGTACATATAAGATGGAAAGGGCTCTGTATTTAAGGAAATTGCCGAATAATCATTTTGTAGATGCAATTCTTAAGAAAGTCACACTAATTTTTTAGCAACAGCAGCAAACCCACAACACCAAGACTACCATGACGGTACTAAAGACACTAAACTGACTTGAATTGAATTAATTACAAATTCATTCAGAATGGCAGACCCATTTAATTAAAGGTATAAACAAAGAAAGCATGCTGACTAACTTCAAATGAACAAGTGGTAAGTACTTGAATGTTCATATGAAAACAAAACAGTGCATGTACCTAAACCAAAGTGAGCCAACAAGCATAGTGGAGTTCCTTCTAAGATGTTTTTCAAAAAAAGTGAGACAGATGCAGTGGAACATCTTGCCACAAGATTAAATTTACAACAAATAAACGTATTTACCTTGACATACAAACAACTTCACAAACACTGAGGTCAAGCAGCTTACTTACATTGATGCATATTTTCATATATAAATAACTAGAATTGTTCTACATTGCCACAAGATGAGAGCACAGCTGTTTGAGTCCAGTACTTAGCTTGATGTTAAATTAAATGATGGGACGTTCATCTTTTGACATTCCCAGAGGATTTAAGATGTCACGCATGTAATAAAAAAGAACAGTTCTAAAGAGTAGACAGTACTGAAGAAGATGCAAAAATCCTGTTTCCAGATTTAAAGGAATCATTTTAATGAGTGACACTATTATGAGTTGTTAACTCAAAATCAGAGCATGCCAGCAGCAGAATGATGTATACTTCAAACACAGGCAGAGTATGGTGGACTTTGTTAGATGGACAGCTGTGCCTCCAGAGGTTATTTAACTGGTTCTAAACAAGGCAGCGTTTCACATACATTGACTTGTATGTGCCGGAGTGCAACAATTGCCTCACTGACCATCACATGTTGAGACACACACACAGACCGACAACTGCTTCATCTGCGAATAAATGGTCCTTAATTTGTAAACCAGAAGGTGCTGGAATGCAAACTGCATGTGAGAGTGGAGCGATGAGGAGCCCAGCGCAGGTCCTGGACAGGAAAGGTTTAAAAGTTATCAGGCAAATCTTCTTTTCTTTTGAAAGTCTTACTGTCTTTTGAGATTTTACTTTGCAGTTCCTCTCTTATTAACCCAGGTAGTCAGAATCCGAGAGGTGCTGGAAGTGGCACAAATTAGGCATTTGAAATACAAAACTGAAAGTTAACACTTTGAAGTTACATTTTGTGATTAATTTTGCCTGTGAACATGCCTGTTAACTCCCCCACAAACAGTCTTTACAGAGTATCTCTAACACAAGGTGAATCATTCCCCTACTGAACTGGTTAAGGAGTGAGCTGATAACACAAGTGACAGCTGTTACATTTGTTCTGTAACAGTATCACATTGCTAAAACTTGACACTGTATTAAAAATTGTGTTTGATTACAACACATTTACTTTTATGTGTTAACTCAGCGCTGGTGTTGGGGTACATCTGAGGACAGCCTCTGTCTGGGACATATATGAACAGTCATCAAAAGAAAGCTGACTTATGAACATAAAAGTCAGTTCATTAACAGAGCAGCACTCTCCATCAGGACTCCTCCCCATTAGGTCGGGCTTTTTTCTTTTCTTTTTTTGATGTGCAATTATCTTTGCTGACACATTTACACTCAGAC
>JAFBJZ010000547.1:0-11529 GCA_016785225.1 Psettodes erumei
GATGTGACAATAACATGACAGTATAAGACAACATTTAACGTTTAAACCGGTATCTAAAAGTGTTTGACTGTGTTTCTGCAGACCTGGTCTCTGTGAAACATAAAGTGAACCTGGTCTCGAACCAGCAACTTGCCCACTGAGATGTGAGCGTCTCTTAGCTGCGCCACAGCTCCTCTTACAGGTGCGCAGCTCTTTGTTGTTTTTAATATACTCACACAATAGGACACGCTGAGAAAAACTATCACAAGCTGGATTGAACGCGGCTGCAGCGACACGAGAAACCGTAACAGTACCGCAACGCTATCAGTCAGTCTGCCCTTAACGATCGGTCCTTTCTGATGAATGACGTACTTGGCCGTCAAATGAGCAAAATGTAAAGATTTCAAGAATTGGACTCGAACTCTGAACCAAGCAAACAACAGACCTCCAACATATCCTCTACACCACACGACAACATCTTTAATTTACCGTGATGACGCAGAGCCAGGTACGCGAGAAAGTGCGTCTTACGTTTTCTTTGAATGAAAACAGTGCTGCAGAGTTTGTGATTAAGTGTCTGTGCATCGTCACTGAAACCCATTTTTAAAAGAAAGAAAATAGTCGAAAGCTTGAAAAAAGAAGATACAAACCGAAGAAGGTGAAGTTAAATAATGCGACTATCCGCGAGTGTACACACCCATTCGAAACTCTTCCCGTTCATCAACGAAACTGTACTGGGGAGAAAAAAGTGTGAGTCGTTGCTTTTCAGTGTTTACATGCAAGCGTGTGGGGAAGTCCAAAACACTAACATGACCAAGCCAGCAGCCTTGTCGCGGAACTGTAATGGACAGTGGCGTTAAAACCAGCCATCCGGAGATATCAGTTTACCGACAGAGGGCCATGCAGCCCCCCAATGATGTAACAGCATGTCCCGTCTTAACACAGATGTAAAACACATGCAGATGTGTCACTCTGTCGCTGTTTTCGTGGAACAACCTATATTCACAGGAGCAACAAACGGCTAATTTCCATCAGTTGTTTTGATTCTTAAGTGTTAGAAAGACTTAAATTCTTCAGCCGTATTAAATGTACAGCAGAACAACATTTGTATCAAGCATTTTTGCCTGATAAGTTCTTATTCGCCTCAAGTGTTCACAAAGTGCGTCACGGAATATTTGCAATCATCGGGACAAAACGCACGCCAGTAACTCAGCTCATGACATTATTTACCTTTAACGATGAAGTCATGTTGACGAGTCGATACCATATTTTTTCCACCGAGTGACCTACAGTCCAATGTGGACGATCTTCGGCCACACGCACGCCCAGTCTCAGCACCAGCGCATCCTTTCTCCGCGGGGTTTTCGCCCCTTCCGCACGCACCGAGATTACAAGAAACCGTGAAAGGGATGAGGCCTCCACGGTAAAAAAAAAACAACAAAAAAACAAAAAAACAAAAAAAACAAAACAAAAACACGGACCTCGTTCTTCCCATTGCGAGCCCGGTTCTCGTGGTCCGGTATGTCTTTGAGCCTGCTCCCCGTCTCGCCATGCTCGCTGCTCGACGCCATCCGCTGCTGCTCTTTCTGCCGTCGCTGCTTTTGATTACCTGCCTGGATGGGGCCGCGGGAGCAGCGGAAGAGGGCGGCGGCCTGCCCTCCTCCTCGCCTGGGCACAATGGAGTCGTCGCTGCGTTCGGGGACGGGTCCGGCCCAGACCAGACCCCCGCGGGGCCATTTCTGGGCCCCTCGGCGCTGAAAACAGGTAATTAGAAACAACAATTTGCGCCGTTTGTTACGGGAAATGGGGACGAGCTGAAACAGTGACTCAGAGGTTGAATCAGCTGCTCCGTGCGTAATGTTTTTGTCACAGGGAAGCGACAACGATCACGTTGTTATCAAATGAATACAGCGTGCAACGCTGCAAACATGTCAAGTATTAAAAGAGAGTCTGCATTACGCTATGCCTCTCGTTAAGCAGAGTGAATCTTTGTATACCAACCTTGTGTTGCAGCAGGCTATGTGGCGTGAGCCCCTGGGGAAAATGGATGGCTTAATGTAAAGTCCCACAATGTATAAGTAAGAAAATACCTTAAAATGTTTAAAAAGTAGGTTAAAATGAAGAATAACCAAGCAGCATCAAATTATTGTACATAATCGACCAACTGTATTTGTCTAATATTTTTATTGCTTTGCTCCTGGATATAATTTGCAGCCACCCTGAACAACAGACTAACAGGCTCCTCTGCTCATGTAGCAGGTAAGCCAGTGTTCACCGGCATCACTGTTGGTTTATGAATAATCTAAAACAACAACAACAACAAACACCAGTCAGTAACAGAGCCTTAACATAGAGATAAAATCCCAGAAAATGGGCGAGAATCTAAAGATGTAGGATTTCTCCATACTCTGCAACAGTGGGACGTTAAGAATCAACATGCTTTGCTGCATATGAAAGTGACGGTGAGTGTTTGAAGTGAAGAACGTGGAGGTGTAGCTCCTCCTCTCCGCTGTCACTTGGTTGCGATGTATCTTTCACCCTCCCGGCGATTCAGCTGTGCTCGCCTCATCACTTTTTCATGGCAAGAGAAAGGTTACAGAGTGAGAGGACGAGGGACGTGGCGGAGGAGCCAACCTGCAAACTGACATATCACAGACACACAATCCATTTTGTTGTGCGATTTTGAACATTTCACAGGACTGCCAAATGACTCTGCTGCATTTTTCTGTTCAGAGCCCCAGTTTGCTCTCAGAGTCCTGGTGAGGGACCTGGTGACCCGCCAGCCACTGTCGGGGGCTTCGGTGGACATTTATGTGAACCACACCCTGAGCAGCTCTGCTCGAACGGGGGCGAGGGGTGAGGTTCTGCTCTGGGTGGTGTACAGTCCGGGCCTCAGTCTGACACTGCTGGGCAAGATGGAAGGGTACGTCCCGAACCTCCTGCCATGGGGCACTGCCAAGAGACCAAGTGAGTTACCTTAACAGCCTTCAGCAAATAGTCCCTGAGTCAGGTCGTTTAAAAACACCAACACTGTAAACAGAAGCAAAGGCCTAAAGATGACACAAAAAGATTTTGCCACGAGAAAGTAATCAGTGTAATATCACTCATATATTTACACAATCCCAGGTACTGACAGCAGGTTGACAGTTCACACACTCTGCATTATTCATACTCATTATAGATTGATGAAGCGGCTGCAGCAACATTAAACCTGTCACTGAGGTTGATCAAGCAATCTATGTACAGCCAAGTGTAAGTGATCGCCGTGTCCTGCAGCTGGTTTATGGATGTTTCTATCGCAGCAGGTGGAGTGGAGGTTCCTGTCTCAGCAGACACTCTTTGTCCTGCACTGGATCTTATGCAGGGAGGGGGGTGGGGGCCTTCTACCCACAGCAATCTGATGTCGGTGTTAAAAAAAAAAGGGGGGGGGGTGTCTGAGTCTATTGTCTGTTTTCCCACACTTTGCTTTCCTGCTGGTCCTGAGGGAGGGAGCAGGTGTTATGAGAGCAAAAAGGAGAAAGAGGAGAGTGTCATCTGTTGAGGCCTGCATGGTTCTGCATTGTCAGAGGCGCCTCCCTTTTGTGCTGCTGAACCTGAAAAAGAGACTTGAGGTAGTGCTGCCCTCTGCTGGTGGTTATATAGGTCTGCAGATAAACACTTACAGCTCTGTCACTCACTACAGTGCTCTTTCTATTCTTGGGAATTTTTAAGCCGTCAGCATTAAAAAAAAAAGTAATAAAATGGCAACACAAGCATGAGCAGAATTTGTGTTTGTCTCCGTGCAGTTTTCTCTGCTGTGACGCTGCTGCTGCTCCCTCACAGTCAGGGGAACGTCTGGCTGTTTGAAGACTCCGTCCTCATCACCAGAGAGTTACCTGGTATGTTCACCGGGCTGAGTCAATTCACCTTCTTATGTTATCATACTTATTTTTATGGATCCTCAACATTATTAGATACAATTAGGCGTCCAACAGCCTGTGTCACTGTGCCTATATTTTTAAATAAATGCCGACAAAACACTGCATAATGTGTCCGGATATACATGAAGTCATATGGCATCATATTTTCACAGACACTTCATCCCAGCCGAAGGTTAAATTCCCCAAGAGCCTCCTCACAATCGCTGATAAGAGCAACATCTCCTCAGTGACAGCCTACCTGACCATCCCACAGCACCATCTCGCTAAAGACTGCGCCAACTGCACTCCAGGCATCATCACAAACAAGTCAGGTGAGCGTTAAATCAGGCCTCATTCATTGCTCTGGACTGTTTAACACTTTGGTTGATCTGTGACCTGTATTTAAACTCTGTTTTTCAAATTTTAGACACAAGAATTGATTTGACCGTTTAAATGCTTCACTGTGTCTCGTACCTGCAGGGTTCAGATGCATCGAGTTGAAGGCGGTGGCGGCCGTCAGTGTCCTGCTGCACTCGGGCGATGAAGAGCTCCAGGTCCGAGGTCCCATTCAGATCAGCCTGCCCCTGGGACACAACACCCGCTTCCGGGCTTCTGACACTGTGCCAGCCTGGGCCTTCAACCTAAAGACTGGTACGAATAAAGATTGTCAGAGAGCAACTTAATCCCACTGCAGCATAAGATGCCTTACAGAAAAATAATTGATGTAAATGAAGATTAATATACATGTGCAGAGACACAGGAAACAGAAACCAACATCACAGAACTTCTGTTTGACTCCTGAGCTGAATCACTAACAACATGCTCTATGTTTCTCATATGTTTGATTTTTAAAACAATGTTTTTAAATCAGTTTAGAAATCAGATCCATATTGCTAAAGCAGGATAATAAATTGCACAACTCTCATTTATCTCAGGTCATACTCCAATTGGAATATTCAGTGAAATATTTCATACAGTCAGTTTCTCTCTCTTTTTAAATACATAAAGGAGCGACTGCTGTCACTTATTTTACTGACTGATACTGTAATGGAAAGTCATCTTTTGCCATTCGAAGGTGCCTGGGAGAATCAGGGTCTTGGAATAGTGAAAACTGCTGGTGATGGACTCGTGTGGACCTACACTGCTTCTCATCTGGGCTACTGGATTGCTGCACCCCTGCCATCCCCCAATGGTATGATTACATAATGTACTGTACATGGCATCATGCAGATGCAGTCTGAATTGTTTTTGTAAATAAATACTTTACACATTTGACCATTTAGATGACCTGGGACATGGAAGCACTTTGGATTTCTTATCATACCACACCTACCTGTTGATGGGGATACTGGGAGGAACGCTGGCTATAGTAATCGGATTTCTCTCCCTGCTGCTGTGTCACTGTGGGTAAGAAATTGCAAAGGAAATGTTATTAATCAGGTTTAGTTTACAGCATATAAAACATTATATTTGCCTCATATCATATGAGGTGAATTGTTCATTATTTAGATCAGTCTTAGAAACAGAAAACAAAGTAAAGAAGCTCCACTGATTACAAGTATAAAATAACTTAATTATACCAAATGAATGTCACAGCACATTAAAAAGTCTGTTATGGTGAAAGTACAAACCCAAATATTAAAATGGTATTTTATTTCCTAAAGTTGGACTGTATAACTGTTAAAAAAAGAAAGAACTAATTATTTTAATGCAATTTAAAACTTCTCCTGTTTCCCGTATATTCAGAGGTTCCCATCGAGAGCCCAGGAGGACCAGAGCTCGCTTTTCCAAACTCACAGTTGTGAAAAAAGACCAAACCACCTCCACCCACATGGAGGAGAGTCTGCTGTTCCGATCTGGCGAAAACAGCCTCGCCTCCTGCAGCGTCCAGTGTGAACCCTCGTCCACGCCGAGGCACAAAGCCAACTACAACATCTATGTGGAGGAACCGGGGAGCTGCCCCCCGGCTCCTCTTTATGAGAACATCGCTTCGGATCGGATCAAAGCTCCCCAGCTGCAAACTCACTACATCAGCAGCGGAGAGGTAACTCGGCTTCGGGAAAAGTCAGACCAGAATCGAGCCAACGTTAACTCTGACAGTTTCTTTCAAGATAAGCTGGTTCATATCTATAACCAGCCGGTGGCCATTATTCAAGCCCCGGAGCTCTTCGGTGCTCAGGAGCAGCAGCTGTCAGGCTGCAAGTCTGCAACTTTCCCACGCAACGGGGGTGACTACGACGCTCAGTCAGAGCCTGCGAGTAAAGACAGCTACACCCAGACACTACCCAAAGTCCCTTACAATCACACCCAGGGCGGGAGCAACCAACAGCAGAGCAGCCAAGATGAGCCCCAGCCTCTAGAGACTCCTCCACCAGGACAAGGCCCTAACGCCAGTGTGTGGGGACGCTACAGTAACCTCCTGGAATCCTCTGTCTCTGTGCCTGGGACTCTAAATGAGGCAGCTGGCATGGAGGCCTTCAGCAGCGGGCATGGTGTGTCCAGTGAGCTGCAGGGGATCTCAGAGCGCACGTTACTGGAGCTCACCAGGGGCAAATCCTCCTCATCTCACCCCAGGGCCTGGTTTGTCTCCTTAGACGGGAAGCCAGCTGCACAGGTCCGCCACTCCATCATCGAGCTCCAGAGCCGCCACCGCCCACCCAGCAGCAACGACACCAGCCTGGACTCGGGGGTGGACATGAACGAGCCTCAGCAGAACATCCGTGAGACGGAGCGCGACAGGCCTTCAATCAGGGCCTCCTCCTTGCCACACCACAGCCGAGGGGGGAGGTACGGTGAAGAGCAGGACCTGAGTAGCAGTGAGAGCGGCACCACTGCTACCTGCACGCCGGAGGAACCATCCCTGAGGAATATTTTAGATGGGAGCAGCGGGGCTATTCCCAATATTCCCGAGGAGCGTGACGGGATGGACACGTCCAGCGCTCAGGAGGACAGCGAGTCTCGAGGCACGCCGCCTCCACGACGTCTGAGAAAGGTGAGGGAGAAGGGTAAGACGGACAAGAGGAGTGCCAAGCACATCCGAGAGGGGAGACCCGTGAACAAGTGAGGTCAGAGCACGGCTTATGATCACATACATCCAAACAAGCAGTTCAACTTTTATTTAAATGTCACATTAGCCATTTAACCCACACTGAGCCATCATCATTACACCGTGTCAGAAGTGCTCAGTAATCTAAATCAGTTCTGACAACTCAGCTCTTGACAATTTACACAGGCATTGTTGTTGCTTTTCCGTTATGTGATTGTACAACTTTGCCAAAGAATGCACAGCTGCTGTTAACACAAGTTTATGTGCCGTGTTTTCTTCATCCTCCCAAATCTGAAGATCACCAGCGAGATTTTTCACACCAGAACGTCCATGTGAACACGTCACCCCACGATCCCCAGTGCTGGCATTAAAGAGGGGGCCTTCTTCCAGCCCGTAATCAATAAATGGGATTACACAGGGCACAGTATTTGTCTATTAGTAAAATACGGTGAGTTTGCAGGATGGACACAAATACAGGTCATTGTATAGTGCACTTACCCTCACCATAAATGCCTGCTGTAAATTAAATAAGACACAGACGCTTTCATCCCTGCACCTATTACTTTGAAAAGAAACAGGGGGGGAGTACAGGAAAGGAGCATTTTCTAACTTCTTACATTAAATGCTTTTTTCGCATCACATTTTTAACAGCTAATCTGATTTTGATGGACTCCTCCACCCTGGACCCTGAAGGATTTTGGAGTAAAATGCTGATGTACATTGTAAAGCGAAGCTGCCATTTTCTCACAGCTGATGTTCGAGGTTTTAAAGCCTACAGTTGTCTCAGAATGCATGAAAATGAATATTTCCTTTTGTGTATGTACATATTTTGCAATTTACTTTAGAGCAAGTGCGAGTGAAAACGTTTCATCACCACTGCCATCAGATTACTTGGTGACTGAATGATTCATTTCATTGAAAGGAGGCTCAGTGTTGTGCTGCCAGTTTTAAGTAATTAGCTATTAAAAAGACAAAAACACATGGCTCAGAATTCACAATATTAAAACATGGTGCCCAAAACTCTCATTCAGCCCAAGACACACATCTACATACATTTTAATAACTGGACACTTTAACGTGTACAGCATTTCCCCTTCTATCTCTTGACAACACTACATAGTTGGTGCCTTGCAGATTCACGTTTCCCGCTTGTTTTCCTGAAACTCTTAATCCTGATCTCTGACAAAAAACATCTGTTTGCTGAGCAGATTGACAACTGCTTTGAGACAAGCCTGAAATATCTCAGACATTCAGGGTGACCCGGGTTGACTTTGCTATTTTCCTGGCGGTCCTCTGCTAATTGACATGGTAGCTTTTGTCTTGAGTCAAATAAAGCACATCACACTTTAAAATGTGCCCATGTGTTATATTGGCACACAACATTCCCAGAAATCATCAGTTTTTCAATATTACTACAATTACAACAAAGAAAACTGATATGATAGCCAGTGAGAAAGTCTGGCAAAAAATACACCATTAAAGGGATCCATGAGCAATATTTATCATAAATTAAAATTTTAAAATACATTTTGAACAACATTTTTGCTATATTTAGTCTTCCATAACGGTACTGCTGCAACAATTTTTCACTTTGTAAGTAAATGCCTCGATTCTGTAGCGACATTCATACAATGTGTTTTTTTGTATAGAAGAAGCAGCAACTTTTCATGAACGACGTGACTGTGACTTCATTTACTTTGTGCTGGCTTTCTTCCGCCTGAAAGCAGAGGTGTGAGAGGTGCATCAGTGTTTCGCCGAATGGATGAAAAATTTTAAGCAGCCGTCACTCGAGATGTGATTTAAAAAAAAAAAAAAAAATTCAAAGGTTTAACCTAAAGATTGAGTCTTTTCATGGGAGTGGACAAAAAGCCTGAGCTTTGTATTTTTAAAAGTAGCAGCACACCGAGCACTTAAATCATTCAGTATACTAACAAATGAAAATACATTCTCCTGCTGTCCATCAGCTTGAAAACACAATATATCACAGCCTCAGTGACAACATGAGTAGTTTGTGAACACTTTGTGCAGATCACCTTTGACAAGTAAATCAGCTCGACTGCCACTCCCATTTAAAGTGATTTTGCTGAATGTATTGGTACTGATTTGTGTTCTATAGTGTCCTCCTTGTGTATCTAGCCATTAAACCTCATGGCCTTTTGTTTCTTCCAAAAAGACAACCTCTCGTGTTTACCTCTGTAATATTGGTAGTGTTAATAGTCTTGCCTTTTGTGCACTGAATTAATAAACTTACTTGATACCAATTCTTGTTCAGGAGCTTCTTCAATAATTAGGATTTGAATGGGAAGGTACTGCAGTATGGTATTCCCTCAGTTTTGATGTGGGCTGAGGAGCTGATCGACGGCAAGTCCCTTCCAGAGGCTGAACAAGAAGATGAGAGACAGACGTATGTTAATCTTTCCTAATCTTTAGTTTGTCGAGCTTTCTGTGTGATTATCATGATGCTCTCTAAACAACGTGCATCTTGATTGTTGGTTTTAAATGTTAGGTATTTGAAATAGAAAGTATCAGCAGCTCGATAAAAAAATGTTTTTTTCTGTTAAATGCGCATGTTACTTTGATAGCCATTAGATAGAGCGAGATCCACAGTTGCCCTGTCTAACGCAGACCACCACCGTGCTCCACAATCCCCAGACACCCGGGTGTTGGGAATGCTGCATTTTTAAGTGCTCTCTTGATGTGTGTGTGTTCCTCCTCCCTCCCCTGTGCCCCGGAGGGGTTGCTCTCCGCTCGGTGGTGAGAAAGCCTGGTGTCCTTCGATGTCACCTCAGTCCTCACACGTGTGCCAACTCCAGAGGCAGCAAGGAACACGTCGACTCAGTGGACCGTCTCAGCGGAGAAACGCGTTGACGACAGGTTTTTTCTCGCACAGAAGGACAGAAACCTCGGCACTGAAGCCTACCAGAAACCGACACACACGGACCGGTACTGACTGTTTGACTGGGGCATGCATCCTGGACTCGGATCACCATCAGGCAGACACTTCCACCGCCCGGCCCGTGATTCGGTCCCAGAAGCAGCAGCGGGATCACCGTCCAGTAAAACCACAGAAAGAAAAACATTGGAGGGTTATTCCAGAGTTAGTCATGCTCACATAAAAGTTAATATGACTGACAAACAGATCATTTCCTCCAGTGATAAACCTGGATATTAGTACAGTCGTTCAAATAATTTTTTGTATGATTTGGGGTTTTTCTGAATAAACTAAAAACACTCAAAAGACAGAGCCGGTCCCACACTTGCCACTGTCTCACAATCTGCAGCCCCCAGCAGTGAGCAACTTGAAAGTGTTTTGCCATCAAAGGAATGAACTCAAAGATGAACAGCTACAGACCCACGTTGCTGGATCAAAAGTGGAACCCCCCCAGTTGGGGGTGGAACTCAAAATTGACCAGATCCAGGTACGGTAACTGTCAAAATTGGAACCTCCCATTGACGGCTCACCCCAGAGTGTCAAAACTGAGAGCGGGGCAGATTGAGGTGAACAGGCATCAGGACACGGTCTCTCTGGCAGTTACAAATCAGTCACCAAAGAAGCCACTCTTGAATCTACAGTCTCAGCAGTGCCACACTGTAAAGCCCCGTCCTACAGTAGGCAGTCCTCAGCAGTGAGTGACTGTAAGGTGGTTGGCCCTCGATGGAACAGAACTCAAAGATGGAAGATTAAAGACCCACGTTTCTGTGTCAAAAGTGGAACACCCTGAGGTGGGTAGAACTCAAAATTGACCAGGTCCAGGTGCAGTAACCTCCAAAATTGGAACGTCCATGTGATGAGGCCACCCTATAGTATCAAAGCGAAAGGAGATGCAAACTAAGCAAAAAAAGGCAAAACAGCAGGCGCACCGAAAAAGAGACTCAGAGAAGCCAAAATGGTCGAGCCTACAGTAAATGTGGTGCGAGTAGTGTAAATTGTTTTTTTTAATGGTTTTCTATTCCAGATATATTCTGTTGTGAGTGAGTTTTTCTTCCTACACATGTACATTTTAACATTTCCATTTTTACTTTAACCTGTCCTGTCCAGCAGCTTAGGTAAGCAGGGAGAGATCTGGATACCTTTACAGTGCCAGACAGATTTGCTCTACAAGAGGTGTGGTATAACATACTCCACCTTTTGCACGTTTATAAACTTTTTTATGCATTAAAGTTATCACCTACCTGGCTGGAATGTTGGAATAATTGATGGAACTGGACCAGGAAGGGGGGCAGCAAGGACAGAAGGACAACGTACACAATAATAATATGAACACTATGTTTGGAGTGCGTTTGTGTTGGTTGGTGTGTGTGTGTGTGTGTGTGTGTGTGTGTTAGGGTCCCTACAAGAGGCAAGTGGGAAACCCCCCAGTCACCAGGGTGTTGGGAACGCCACATGGTTTAAGTGCTATCTTGATGCGTATGCTTTCCTCCTCCCTCCCCTCTGCCTCGGAGGGGTTGCTCTCTGCTCGGTGGTGCAGAGTCCTGATTACTCAGAGAACGTGTCACAGGGGATGGTGGGAGTCAGTCGGTCCCGGTCCGGGTGCTTCGGTTTCTGGTAAACTTCAGTGCCGAGGCTTCTGCCTTTCGCTGTGAGTGCGGCCACGGACCAGGAAA
>JAFBJZ010000549.1:0-17115 GCA_016785225.1 Psettodes erumei
AGAACTAGCACAAAGAGACACAATATAAGTTCAAAGACATGCTAAACTACCACAAAAAGACACAGGATGACGTCAAAGATGTTCAGAACTAGCATGAAGAGACACAATACGACTTTAAAGACATGCTAAACTACCACAAAGAGACACAAGATGACTTCAAAGCAGTGAAGAAATTGCACAAAGGGACACAATGTAACTTCAAAGACATGCTAAATTTCCACAAAGATACACAGGATGACTTCAAAGCAGTGAAGAACTAGCACAAATAGACACAATATAACTTCAAAGACATGCTAAACTACCACAAAGAGAAACAAGATGACTTCAAAGACATGCTAAACTACCACAAAGGGACACAGGATGACTTCAAAGCAGTTAAGAACTAGCACAAATAGACACAATATAAGTTCAAAGACATGCTAAACTACCACAAAGAGACATAGGATGACTTCAAAGCAGTGAAGAACTAGCACAAAGAGACAATATATCTTCAAAGACAAGCTAAAGTACCACAAGGAGACACAGGATGACATCAAAGCAGTTCAGAACTAGCACAAAGAGACACAATATAACTTCAAAGACATGCTAAACTGCCACAAAGAGACACAGGATGACTTCAAAGCAGTTAAGAACGAGCACAAATAGACACAATATAAGTTCAAAGACATGCTAAACTACCACAAAGAGACACAGGATGATGTCAAGCATGTTCAGAACTAACACGAAGAGAAACAATATGACTTCAAAGCACTTCAGAAGTAGCACAAAAAGACACAATATGACTTCAAAGACATGCTTAACTACCACAAAGACTGACAAGATGACATTAAAGCAGTTCAGAACTAACACAAGGACACACAAGATGATTTTAAGGACATGCTAAACTACCACAAAGAGACACAAGAAGACTTCAAGGACATGCTAAACTACCACTAAGAGATACAATATGACTTCAAAGACATGCTAAACTACCACAAAGAGACACAGGATGACTTCAAAGCAGTTAAGAACGAGCACAAATAGACACAATATAAGTTCAAAGACATGCTAAACTACTACAAAGAGACACAGGATGATGTCAAGCATGTTCAGAACTAGCACGAAGAGAAACAATATGACTTCAAAGCACTTCAGAAGTAGCACAAAAAGACACAATATGACTTCAAAGACATGCTTGACTACCACAAAGACTGACAAGATGACATTAAAGCAGTTCAGAACTAACACAAGGACACACAAGATGAATTTAAGGACATGCTAAACTACCACAAAGAGACACAAGAAGACTTCAAGGACATGCTAAACTACCACTAAGAGATACAATATGACTTCAAAGACATTCTAAACTACCACAAAGAGACACAGGATGACTTCAAAGCAGTTAAGAATTAGCACAAAGAGACACAATATAAGTTCAAAGACATGCTAAACTACCACAAAAAGACACAGGATGACGTCAAAGATGTTCAGAACTAGCATGAAGAGACACAATATGACTTTAAAGACATGCTAAACTACCACAAAGAAACACAAGATGACTTCAAAGCAGTTCAGGAGTAGCACAAAGAGGCACAATATGACTTCAAAGACATGCTAAACTACCACAAAGAGACACAGGATGACTTCAAAGCAGTGAAGAACAAGCACAAAGAGACACAATATAAGTTCAAAGACATGCTAAACTACCACAAAAAAAGACACAGGATGACGTCAAAGATGTTCAGAACTAGCATGAAGAGACACAATATGACTTTAACGACATGCTAAACTACCACAAAGAGACACAGGATGATGTCAAAGATGTTCAGAAGTAGCAAAAAGAGACACAAGATGACGTCAAAGACATGCTAAACTACCACAAGGATTCACAAGATGACATCAAAGCAGTTCAGAACTAGCAATAAGACACACAATATAACTTCAAAGACATGCTAAACTACCACATAGAGACACAGGATGACTTCAAAGCAGTTAAGAACTAGCACATATAGACACAATATAAGTTCAAAGACATGCTAAACTACCACAAAGAGACATAGGATGACGTTAAAGATGTTCAGAACTAGCACAAAGAGACACAATGTAACTTCAAAGACATGCTAAATTTCCACAAAAGACACAGGATGACTTCAAAGTAGTGAAGAACTAGCACAAATAGACACAATATAACTTCAAAGACATGCTAAACTACCACAAAGAGAAACAAGATGACTTCAAAGACATGCTAAACTACCACAAAAAGACACAGGATGACTTCAAAGCAGTTAAGGACTAGCACAAATAGACACAATATAAGTTCAAAGACATGCTAAACTACCACAAAGAGAAACAAGATGACTTCAAAGCAGTGAAGAACTAGCACAAAGAGACAATATATCTTCAAAGACAAGCTAAAGTACCACAAGGAGACACAGGATGACATCAAAGCAGTTCAGAACTAGCACAAAGAGACACAAGATGACTTTAAAGACATGCTAAACTACCACAAAGAGACACAAGATGACTTCAAAGCAGTTAAGAACGAGCACAAATAGACACAATATAAGTTCAAAGACATGCTAAACTACCACAAAGAGACACAGGATTATGTCAAGGATGTCGGAACTAGCACGAAGAGAAACAATATGACATCAAAGCACTTCAGAAGTAGCATAAAGACACACAAGATGACTTTCAAGACATGCTAAACTACCACAAAGACACACAAGATGAATTCAAAGCAGTTCAGAAGTAGCACAAAGAGACACAACACAAGTTCAAAGACATGCTAAACTACCACAAAAAGACACAGGATGTCGTCAAAGATGTTCAGAACTAGCATGAAGAGACACAATACGACTTTAAAGACATGCTAAACAACCACAAAGAGACACAAGATGACTTCAAAGCAGTTCAGTAGTAGCACAAAGAGGCACAATATGACTTCAAACACATGCTAAACTACCACAAAGAGACACACTATGACTACAAAGACATGCTAAACTACCACAAAGAGAAACAAGATGACTTCAAAGACATGCTAAACTACCACACAGAGACACAGGATGACTTCAAAGCAGTTAAGAACTAGCACAAATAGACACAATATAAGTTCAAAGACATGCTAAACTACCACAAAGAGACATAGGATGACTTCAAAGCAGTGAAGAACTAGCACAAAGAGACAATATTTCTTCAAAGACAAGCTAAAGTACCACAAGGAGACACAGGATGACATCAAATCAGTTCAGAACTAGCACAAAGAGACACAATGTGACTTCAAAGACATGCTAAACTACCACAAAGACTGACAAGATGACATTAAAGCAGTTCAGAACTAACACAAGGACACACAAGATGAATTTAAGGACATGCTAAACTGCCACTAAGAGATACAATATGACTTCAAAGACATGCTAAACTACCACAAAGAGACACAGGATGACTTCAAAGCAGTTAAGAACTAGCACAAAGAGACACAATATAAGTTCAAAGACATGCTAAACTACCACAAGGAGGCACAAGATATCTTTAAAGCAGTTCAGAAGTAGCCCGAAGACACACAAGATTACTTTAAATACATGCTAAACTACCACAGAGAGACACAGGATGACTTCATAGCAGTTAAGAACTACCACAAGGAGACACAATATGACTTCAAAGCATTTCAGAAGTAGTAAAAAGACACACAAGATGACTTTAAAGACATGCTAACCTACCACAAAGAGACACAGGATAACGTCAAAGATGTTCAGAACTTTCACAAAGAGACACAATATAACTTCAAAGACATGCTAAACTACAACAAAGAGACACGATATGACTTCAAAGCATTTCAGAAGTAGCACAAAGACACACAAGATGACTTTAAAGACATGCTAAACTACCACAAAGAGACACACTATGACTTCAAAGACATGCTAAACTACCACAAAGAGAAACAAGATGACTTCAAAGACATGCTAAACTACCACAAAGAGACACAGGATGACTTCAAAGCAGTTAAGAACTAGCACAAATAGACACAATATAAGTTCAAAGACATGCTAAACTACCACAAAGAGACATAGGATGACTTCAAAGCAGTGAAGAACTAGCACAAAGAGACAATATATCTTCAAAGACAAGCTAAAGTACCACAAGGAGACACAGGATGACATCAAAGCAGTTCAGAACTAGCACAAAGAGACACAATATAACTTCAAAGACATGCTAAACTGCCACAAAGAGACACAGGATGACTTCAAAGCAGTTAAGAACGAGCACAAATAGACACAATATAAGTTCAAAGACATGCTAAACTACCACAAAGAGACACAGGATGATGTCAAGGATGTTCAGAACTAGCACGAAGAGAAACAATATGACTTCAAAGCACTTCAGAAGTAGCATAAAGACACACAAGATGACTTTCAAGACATGCTAAACTACCACAAAGAGACACAGGATGACTTCAAAGCAGTTAAGAACTAGCACAAATAGACACAATATAAGTTCAAAGACATGCTAAACTACCACAAAAGAGACATAGGATGACTTCAAAGCAGTGAAGAACTAGCACAAATAGACACAATATAACTTCAAAGACATGCTAAACTACCACAAAGAGACACAGGATGACTTCAAAGATGTTCAGAACTAGCACAAAGAGACACAACATAACTTCAAAGACATGCTAAATTTCCACAAAGAGACACAGGATGACTTCAAAGCAGTTCAGAACTAGCACGAAGAAGAACTCAAAGCACACAAATAGACACAATATAACTTCAAAGACATGCTCAACTACCACAAAGAGACACAGGATGACTTCAAAGCAGTGAAGAACAAGCACAAAGAGACAATATAACTTCAAAGACAAGCTAAACTACCACAAAGACACAGGATGATGTCAAAGATGTTCAGAACTAGCACAAAGAGACACAATGTAACTTCAAAGACATGCTAAATTTCCCCAAACATACACAGGATGACTTTAAAGCAGTGAAGAACTAGCACAAATAGACACAATATAACTTCAAAGACATGCTAAACTGCCACAAAGAGACACAGGATGACTTCAAAGCAGTTAAGAACTAGCACAAAGAGACACAATATAAGTTCAAAGACATGCTAAACTACCACAAGGACTCACAAGATGACATCAAAGCAGTTCAGAACTAGCAAAAAGACACACAATATAACTTCAAAGACATGCTAAACTACCACAAAGAGACACAGGATGACTTCAAAGCAGTTAAGAACTAGCAAAAATAGACACAATATAAGTTCAAATACATGCTAAACTAGCACAAATAGACACAATATAAGTTCAAGGACATGCTAAACTACCACAAAGAGACATAGGATGACGTTAAAGATGTTCAGAACTAGCACAAAGACACACAATGTAACTTCAAAGACATGCTAAATTTCCACAAAGATACACAGGATGACTTCAAAGCAGTGAAGAACTAGCACAAATAGACACAATATAACTTCAAAGACATGCTAAACTACCACAAAGAGGCACAGGATGACATCAAAGATGTTCTTAACTAGCACAAAGAGACACATAATAACTTCAACGATATGCTCAACTACCACAAAGAGACACAATATAACTTCAAAGACAAGATAAACTACCACAAAGAGACACAGGATGACGTCAAAGATGTTCAGAACTCGCACATAGAGACACAGTATAACTTTAAGACATGCTAAACTACCACAAAGAGACACAGGATAACATCAAAGATTTTCTAACTAGCACAAAGAGACACATAATAACTTCAACGATATGCTCAACTACCACTAAGAGATACAATATAACTTCAAAGACAAGATAAACTACCACAAAGAGACACAGGATGACGTCAAAGATGTTCAGAACTCGCACATAGAGACACAGTATAAATTTAAAGACATGCTAAACTACCACAAAGAGACACAGGGTGACTTCAAAGCAGTTAAGAACTAGCACAAAGAGACACAATATAAGTTCAAAGACATGCTTAACTACCACAAAAAGACACAGGATGACGTCAAAGATGTTCAGAACTAGCATGAAGAGACACAGTACGACTTTAAAGACATGCTAAACCAACACAAAGAGACACAAGGTGACTTCAAAGCAGTTCAGGAGTAGCACAAAGAGGCACAATATGACTTCAAAGACATGCTAAACTACCACAAAGAGACACAGGATGACTTCAAAGCAGTGAAGAACAAGCACAAAGAGACAATATAACTTCAAAGACAAGCTAAAGTACCACAAAGAGACACAGGATGATGTCAAAGATGTTCAGAAGTAGCAAAAAAAGAGACACAAGATGACTTCAAAGACATGCTAAACTACCACACTCACTCACAAGATGACATCAAAGCAGTTCCGAACTAGCAAAAAGACACACAATATAAATTCAAAGACATGCTAAACTACCACAAAGAGACACAGGATGACTTCAAAGCAGTTAAGAACTAGCAAAAATAGACACAATATAAGTTCAAATACATGCTAAACTAGCACAAATAGACACAATATAAGTTCAAGGACATGCTAAACTACCACAAAGAGACATAGGATGACGTTAAAGATGTTCAGAACTAGCACAAATAGACACAATATAACTTCAAAGACATGCTAAACTACCACAAAGAGGCACAGGATGACATCAAAGATGTTCTTAACTAGCACAAAGAGACACATAATAACTTCAACGATATGCTCAACTACCACAAAGAGACACAATATAACTTCAAAGACATGCTGAACTACCACAAAGACTCACAAAATGACTTCAAAGCAGTTAATAACTAGCACAAAGACACACAAGATGGCTTTAAAGACATGCTAAACTACCACAAAGAGTCACAAGATGACTTCAAAGCAGTTCACAACTAGCACAGAGACACACAAGATGACTTTAAAGACATGCTAAACTACCACAAGGAGGCACAAGATGACTTCAAAGCAGTTCAGAAGTAGCACAAAGAGACACAATATGTCATCAAAGACATGCTTCACTACCACAAAGAGACAGAAGAAGATTTCAAAGACATGCTAAACTACCACAAAGACACACAATATGACTTCAAAGCACTTCAGAACTAGCACAAAAGACAACAAAGATGACCTTAAAGACATGCTAAAATACCACAAAGAGACACAGGATGATGTCAAGGATGTTCAGAACTAGCACGAAGAGACACAATATAACTTCAAAGACATGCTAAACTGCCACAAAAAAGACACAGGATGACTTCAATGCAGTTAAGAACGAGCACAAAGAGACACAATATAAGTTCAAAGACATGCTAAACTACCACAAAGAGACAAAGGATGATGTCAAGGATGTTCAGAACTAGCACGAAGAGAAACAATATGACTTCAAAGCACTTCAGAAGTAGCATAAAGACACACAAGATGACTTTCAAGACATACTAAACTACCACAAAGAGACACAAGATGAATTCAAAGCAGTTCAGAAGTAGCACAAAGAGACACAATATGACTTCAAAGACATGCTAAACTACCACAAAAAGACTGACAAGATGACATTAAAGCAGTTCAGAACTAACACAAGGACACACAAGAAGACTTCAAGGACATGCTAAACTACCACTAAGAGATACAATATGACTTCAAAGCAGTTAAGAACTAGCACAAAGAGACACAATATAAGTTCAAAGACATGCTAAACTACCACAAAAAAAAGACACAGGATGACGTCAAAGATGTTCAGAACTAGCATGAAGAGACACAATATGACTTTAAAGACATGCTAAACTACCACAAAGAGACACAAGATGACTTCAAAGCAGTGAAGAAATAGCACAAAGAGACACAATGTAACGTCAAAGACAAGCTAAACTGCCACAAAGATACACAGGATGACTTCAAAGCAGTGAAGAAGTAGCACAAAAAGACACAACATGACTTCAAAGACATGCTAAACTACCACAAAGACTGACAAGATGACATTAAAGCAGTTCAGAACTAACACAAGGACACACAAGATGAATTTAAGGACATGCTAAACTACCACAAAGAGACACAAGAAGACTTCAAGGACATGCTAAACTACCACAAAGAGACACAGGATGACTTCAAAGCAGTTAAGAACTAGCACAAAGAGACACAATATAAGTTCAAAGACATGCTAAACTACCACAAAAGAGACACAGGATGACGTCAAAGATGTTCAGAACTAGCAAAAGAGACAAATTATGACTTTAAAGACATGCTAAACTACCACAAAGAGACACAAGATGACTTCAAAGCAGTTTAGCACACACAATATGACTTCAAAGACATGCTAAACTACACAAAAGATGATGACTTCAAAGACATGAAGAACTACCACAAAGAGACACAGGATGACTTCAAAGCAGTGAAGAACTAGCACAAAGAGACACAATATAACTTCAAAGAGACATGCTAAACTACCACAAAGAGACACAGGATGATGTCAAAGATGTTCAGAACTAGCACAAAGAGACACAATATAACTTCAAAGACATGCTAAATTACCACAAAGAGACACAGGATGACTTCAAAGCAGTTGAAGAACTAGCACAAACACAAGACACAATATAACTTCAAAGACATGCTAAACTACCACAACAAAGAGACACAATATGACTTCAAAGACATGTTAAACTACCACAAAGAGACACAGGATGACTTCAAAGATGTTCAGAACTAGCACAAAGAGACACAATATAACTTCAAAGACATGCTAAACTACCACAAAAGACACAGGATGACTTCAAAGCAGTTCAGAACTAGCACAAAGAGACACAATATAACTTCAAAGACATGCTAAACTACCACAAAGAGACACAGGATGACATCAAAGCAGTTCAGAACTAGCACAAAGAGACACAATATAACTTCAAAGACATGCTAAACTACCACAAAGAGACACAGGATGACTTCAAAGCAGTGAAGAACTAGCACAAAGAGACACAATATAACTTCAAAGACATGCTAAACTACCACAAAGAGACACAGGATGATGTCAAAGATGTTCAGAACTAGAACTAGACACAAAAGAGACAAACAATATAACTAGCACAAAGAGACACAATATAACTTCAAAGACATGCTAAACTACCACAAAAGAGACACAGGATGACTTCAAAGCAGTTCAGAACTAGCACAAAGAGACACAATATAACTTCAAAGACATGCTAAACTACCTAAACAAAGAGACACAGGATGACTTCAAAGCAGTTCAGAACTAGCACAAAGAGACACAATATAACTTCAAAGACATGCTAAACTACCACAAAGAGACACAGGATGACTTCAAAGCAGTGAAGAACTAGCACAAAGAGACACAATATGACTTCAAAGACATGCTAAACTACCACAAAGAGACACAGGATGACTTCAAAGCTGTTCAGAACTAGCACAAAGAGACACAATATAACTTCAAAGACATGCTAAACTACCACAAAGAGACACAGGATGACTTCAAAGCAGTTCAGAACTAGCACAAAAGAGACACAATATGACTTCAAAGACATGCTAAACTACCACAAAAAGAGACACAGGATGACTTCAAAGCAGTTCAGAACTAGCACAAAAAGAGACACAATATAACTTCAAAGACATGCTAAACTACCACAAAGAGACACAGGATGACTTCAAAGCAGTGAAGAACTAGCACAAAGAGACACAATATAACTTCAAAGACATGCTAAACTACCACAAAAGAGACACAGGATGATGTCAAAGATGTTCAGATGCTAACTAGCACAAAGAGACACAATATTCTAGAACTTCAAAGACATGACTAAACATGCTACCACAAAGAGACACAAGATGACTTCAAAGACATGCTAAACTACCACAAAAGAGACACAGGATGACTTCAAAGCAGTTCAGAACTAGCACAAAGAGACACAATATGACTTCAAAGACATGCTAAACTACCACAAAAGACACAAGATGACTTCAAAGACATGCTAGAACTAGCACAAAGAGACACAAGATGACTTAAAAGCAGTTCAGAACTAGCACAAAAGAGACACAAGATAACTTCAAAGACATGCTAAACTACCACAAAGAGACACAAGATGACTTCAAAGACATGCTAAACTACCACAAAGAGACACAGGATGACTTCAAAGCAGTTAAGAACTAGCACAAAAGACACAATATAACTTCAAAGACATGCTAAACTACCACAAAGAGACACAGGATGACTTCAAAGCATGTTCAGAACTAGCACAAAGAGACACAATATAACTTCAAAGACATGCTAAACTACACAAAAAGATG
Source organism: Psettodes erumei (assembly GCA_016785225.1). Lineage (NCBI taxonomy): Eukaryota > Metazoa > Chordata > Actinopteri > Pleuronectiformes > Psettodidae > Psettodes > Psettodes erumei. The sequence continues at coordinate 10,250 of JAFBJZ010000549.1, forward strand.
ACACAGGATGAACTTCAGAAGCAGATTCAGAACTAGCTAGCACAAAGAGACACAATATAACTTCAAAGACATGCTAAACTACCACAAAGAGACACAGGATGACTTCAAAGCAGTTAAGAACTAGCACAAATAGACACAATATAACTTCAAAGACATGCTAAACTACCACAAAGAGACACAGGATGACTTCAAAGCAGTTCAGAACTAGCACAAAGAGACACATATAACTTCAAAGACATGCTAAACTACCACAAAGAGACACAGGATGACTTCAAAGACATGCTAAACTACCACAAAGAGACACAAGATGACTTCAAAGACAGTTCAGAACTAGCACAAAGAGACACAAGATGACTTCAAAGACATGCTAAACTACCACAAAGAGACACACAAGGATGACTTCAAAGACATTCAGAACTAGCACAAAGAGACACAATATGACTTCAAAGACATGCTAAACTACCACAAAAGAGACACAGGATGACTTCAAAGCAGTTAAGAACTAGCACAAAGAGACACAATATAACTTCAAAGACATGCTAAACTACCACAAAAAGACACAGGATGACGTCAAATATGTTCAGAACTAGCATGAAGAGACACAATACGACTTTTAAAGACATGGTAAACTACCACAAAGAGACACAAGATGACTTCAAAGCAGTTCAGAAGTAGCACAAAGAGACACAATATAACTTCAAAGACAAGCTAAAGTACCACAAAGAGACACAGGATGAGGTCAAAGATGTTCAGAAGTAGCCAAAAGAGACACAAGATGACTTCAAAGACATGCTAAACTACCACAAGGACTCACAAGATGACATCAAAGCAGTTCAGAACTAGCAAAAAGACACACAATATAACTTCAAAGACATGCTAAACTACCACAAAGAGACACAGGATGACTTCAAAGCAGTTAAGAACTAGCACAAAGAGACACAATATAAGTTCAAAGACATGCTTAACTACCACAAAAAGACACAGGATGACGTCAAAGATGTTCAGAACTAGCATGAAGAGACACAATACGACTTTAAAGACATGCTAAACTACCACAAAGAGACACAAGGTGACTTCAAAGCAGTTCAGGAGTAGCACAAAGAGGCACAATATGACTTCAAAGACATGCTAAACTACCACAAAGAGACACAGGATGACTTCAAAGCAGTGAAGAACAAGCACAAAAGAGACAATATAACTTCAAAGACAAGCTAAAGTACCACAAAAGAGACACAGGATGATGTCAAAGATGTTCAGAAGTAGCAAAAAAGAGACACAAGATGACTTCAAAGACATGCTAAACTACCACACTCACTCACAAGATGACATCAAAGCAGTTCAGAACTAGCAAAAAGACACACAATATAAATTCAAAGACATGCTAAACTACCACAAAGAGACACAGGATGACTTCAAAGCAGTTAAGAACTAGCACAAATAGACACAATATAAGTTCAAATACATGCTAAACTAGCACAAATAGACACAATATAAGTTCAAAGACATGCTAAACTACCACAAAGAGACATAGGATGACGTTAAAGATGTTTCAGAACTAGCACAAAGAGACACAATGTAACTTCAAAGACATGCTAACTACCACACAAAGAGACACAGGATGACTTCAAAGCAGTGAAGAACTAGCACAAATAGACACAATATAACTTCAAAGACATGCTAAACTACCACAAAGAGACACAGGATGACTTCAAAGACATGCTAAACTACCACAAAGAGACACAGGATGACTTCAAAGATGTTCAGAACTAGCACAAAGAGACACAAGATAACTTCAAAGACATGCTAAACTACCACAAAGAGACACAGGATGACTTCAAAGCAGTGAAGAACTAGCACAAAGAGACACAATATAACTTCAAAGACATGCTAAACTACCACAAAGAGACACAGGATGACATCAAAGCAGTTCTAAACTACCACAAAGAGACACAGGATAACTTCAAAGACATGCTAAACTAGCACAAAGAGACACAATATAACTTCAAAGACATGCTAAACTACCACAAAGAGACACAGGATGACGTCAAAGATGTTCAGAACTAGCACAAAGAGACACAATATGACTTCAAAGACATGCTAAACTACACACAAAGAGAAACAAGATGACTTCAAAGACATGCTAAACTACCACAAAGAGACACAGGATGACTTCAAAGCAGTGAAGAACTAGCACAAAGAGACACAATATGACTTCAAAGACATGCTAAACTACCACAAGGAGACACAGGATGACATCAAAGCAGTTCAGAACTAGCACAAAGAGACACACAAGATGACTTTAAAGACATGGTAAACTACAGCAAAGAGACACAGGATAACGTCGAAGATGTTCAGAACTTTCACAAAGAGACACAATATAACTTCAAAGACATGCTAAACTGCCACAAAGACTGACAAGATGACATTAAAGCAGTTCAGAAGTAGCACAAAGAGACACAATATGACTTCAAAGACATGCTAAACTACCACAAAGACTGACAAGATGACATTAAAGCAGTTCAGAACTAACACAAGGACACACAAGATGAATTTAAGGACATGCTAAACTACCACAAAGAGACACAAGAAGACTTCAAGGACATGCAAAACTACCACTAAGAGATACAATATGACTTCAAAGACATGCTAAACTACCACAAAGAGACACAAGATGACTTCAAAGCAGTTAAGAACTAGCACAAAGAGACACAGTATAAGTTCAAAGACATGCTAAAGTACCACAAAAAGACACAGGATGACGTCAAAGATGTTCAGAACTAGCATGAAGAGACACAATACAACTTTAAAGACATGCTAAACTACCACAAAGAGACACAGGATGACTTCAAATCAGTTAGGAACTAGCACATATAGACACAATATAAGTTCAAATACATGCTAAACTAGCACAAATAGACACAATATAAGTTCAAAGACATGCTAAAGTACCACAAAGAGACATAGGATGACGTTAAAGATGTTCAGAACTAGGACAAAGAGACACAATGTAACTTCAAAGACATGCTAAATTTCCACAAAGATACACAGGATGACTTCAAAGCAGTGAAGAACTAGCACAAATAGACACAATATAACTTCAAAGACATGCTAAACTACCACAAAGAGAAACAAGATGACTTCAAAGACATGCTAAACTACCACAAAGAGACACAGGATGACTTCAAAGCAGTTAAGAACTAGCACAAATAGACACAATATAAGTTCAAAGACATGCTAAACTACCACAAAGAGACACAGGATGACTTCAAAGCAGTGAAGAACTAGCACAAAGAGACAATATATCTTCAAAGACAAGCTAAAGTACCACAAGGAGACACAGGATGACATCAAAGTAGTTCAGAACTAGCACAAAGAGACACAATATAACTTCAAAGACATGCTAAACTGCCACAAAGACACACAGGATGACTTCAAAGCAGTTAAGAACGAGGACAAATAGACACAATGTAAGTTCAAAGACATGCTAAACTACCACAAAGAGACATAGGATGACTTCAAAGCAGTGAAGAACTAGCACAAAGAGACAATATATCTTCAAAGACATGCTAAACTGCCACAAAGAGACACAGGATGATGTCAAGGATGTTCAGAACTAGCACGAAGAGAAACAATATGACTTCAAAGCACTTCAGAAGTAGCACCAAAAGACACAATATGACTTCAAAGACATGCTAAACTACCACAAAGAGACACAAGAAGACTTCAAGGACATGCTAAACTACCACTAAGAGGTACAATATGACTTCAAAGACATGCTAAACTACCACAAAAAGACACAAGATGACTTCAAAGCAGTTAAGAACTACCACAAGAGACACAATATGACTTCAAAGCATTTCAGAAGTAGCACAAAGACACACAAGCTGCCCTTAAAGACATGGTAAACTACAACAAAGAGACACAGGACAACATCAAAGATGTTCAGAACTTTCACAAAGAGACACAATATAACTTCAAAGACATGCTAAACTACCACAAAGAGACACAATATGACTTCAAAGCATTTCAGAAGTAGCACAAAGACACACAAGATGACTTTAAAGACATGCTAAACTGCCACAAAGAGAAACAAGATGACTTCAAAGACATGCTAAACTACCACAAAGAGACACAGGATGACTTCAAAGCAGTTAAGAACTAGCACAAAGAGACACAATATAACTTCAAAGACATGCTAAACTGCCACAAAGAGACACAGGATTACTTCAAAGCAGTTAAGAACGAGCACAAATAGACACAATATAAGTTCAAAGACATGCTAAACTACCACAAAGAGACACAGGATGATGTCAACGATGTTCAGAACTAGCATGAAGAGAAACAATATGACTTCAAAGCACTTCAGAAGTAGCATAAAGACACAGAAGATGACTTTCAAGACATGCTAAACTACCACAAAGAGACACAAGATGAATTCAAAGCAGTTCAGAAGTAGCACAAAGAGACACAATATGACTTCAAAGACATGCTAAACTACCACAAAGACTGACAAGATGACATTAAAGCAGTTCAGAACTAACACAAGGACACACAAGATGAATTTAAGGACATGCTAAACTACCACAAAGAGACACAAGAAGACTTCAAGGACATGCTAAACTACCACTAAGAGACACAATATGACTTCAAAGACATGCTAAACTACCACAAAGAGACACAGGATGACTTCAAAGCAGTTAAGAACTCGCACAAAGAGACACAATATAAGTTCAAAGACATGCTAAACTACCACAAGGAGGCACAAGATATCTTTAAAGCAGTTCAGAAGTAGCCCGAAGACACACAAGATTACTTTAAATACATGCTAAACTACCACAGGGAGACACAGGACGACTTCAAAGCAGTTAAGAACTACCACAAGGAGACACAATATGACTTCAAAGCATTTCAGAAGTAGCAAAAAAGACACACAAGATGACTTTAAAGACATGCTAAACTACCACAAAGAGACACAGGATAACGTCAAAGATGTTCAGAACTTTCACAAAAGAGACACAATATAACTTCAAAGACATGCTAAACTACCACAAAGAGACACAATATGACTTCAAAGCATTTCAGAAGTAGCACAAAGACACACAAGATGACTTTAAAGACATGCTAAACTACCACAAAGAGACACAATATGACTTCAAAGATGCTAAACTACCACAAAGACTGACAAGATGACATTAAAGCAGTTCAGAACTAACACAAAGAGACACAAGATGACTTCAAAGACATGCTAAACTACCACAAAGAGATACACAGGATGACTTCAAAGACATGCTAAACTACACAAAGAGACACAGGATGACTTCAAAGACATGCTAAACTACCACAAAGAGACACAGGATGACATCAAAGATGTTCTTAACTAACACAAAAGAGACACATAATAACTTCAACGATATGCTCAACTACCACAAAGAGACACAATATAACTTCAAAGACAAGATAAACTACCACAAAGAGACACAGGATGACGTCAAAGATGTTCAGAACTCGCACATAGAGACACAGTATAACTTTAAAGACATGCTAAACTACCACAAAGAGACACAGGATGACTTCAAAGCAGTTAAGAACTAGCACGACGAGACACAATATAACTTCAAAGACATGCTGAACTACCACAAAGGGACACAAGATGAATTCAAAGCAATTCAGAAGTAGCACAAAGACTCACAAAATGACTTCAAAGCAGTTAATAACTAGCACAGAGACACACAAGATGACTTTAAAGACATGCTAAACTGCCACAAGGAGGCACAAGATGACTTCAAAGCAGTTCAGAAGTAGCACAAAGAGACACAATATGTCATCAAAGACATGCTACACTACCACAAAGAGACACAACAAGACTTCAAAGACATGCTAAACTATCACAACGACACACAAAATGCATTCAAAGCACTTCAGAACTAGCCCAAACACACACAAGATTACTTTGAAGACGTGCTCAACTATCACAAAAGAGACACAAGATGACTTTAAAGCAGTTCATAACTAGCCCAAAGACACACAAGATTACTTTAAATATATGCTAAAATACCACAAAGAGACACGGGATGACTTCAAAGCAGTTAAGAACTACCACAAAGAGACACAATATGACTTCAAAGACATGCTAAACTACCACAAAAGAGACACAACAAAGACATGCTAAACTACCACAAAGAGACACAAGGATGACTTCAAAGCAGTTCAGAACACACAAAGCACAAAGAGACACAAGATGATTTTAAAGACATGCTAAACTACCACAAAAGAGACACAATATGACTTCAAAGACATGCTAAACTACCACAAAGAGACACAGGATGACTTCAAAGCAGTTAAGAACTAGCACAAAGAGACACAATATAAGTTCAAAGACATGCTAAACTACCACAAAGAGACACAGGATGACGTCAAAGATGTTCAGAACTAGCACAAAAGAGACACAACAACTTTAAAGACATGCTAAACTACCACAAAAAGACATGCTAAAGCAGTTAAGAACTACCACAAAGAGACACAAGATGACTTCAAAGCAGTTCAGAACTAGCACAAAGAGACACAATATGACTTCAAAGACATGCTAAACTACCACAAAGAGACACAGGATGACTTCAAAGCAGTGAAGAACTAGCACAAAGAGACACAATATAACTTCAAAGACATGCTAAACTACCACAAAGAGACACAGGATGATGTCAAAGATGTTCAGAAGTAGCAAAAAGAGACACAAGATGACTTCAAAGACATGCTAAACTACCACAAGGAGACACAAGATGACATCAAAGCAGTTCAGAACTAGCACAAAAGACACACAATATAACTTCAAAGACATGCTAAACTACCACAAAGAGACACAGGATGAC
>JAFBJZ010000553.1:0-33575 GCA_016785225.1 Psettodes erumei
CCATTCAAATGCCACCACTGCGACTGGCAAGCTTATATTCCAGCGGTGTGCCCTGACTGCGGCAGTCAAAACTTGGATGCCAAAGGTATAGGCACGACAAGGCTTAGCGAAAATTTGCACGCGATTTTTGCCAATCCGCAAACCAGCAAAGTCCTATACCCGATTATTCAAATCGATCGTGATACCACAAGGCGCAAAGACAGCTGGGAAAATATTTATCAGCGTATCAATCAAGGTGATCCTGCTATCTTGGTTGGCACGCAGATGGTCGCCAAAGGTCATCACTTTCCAAACGTTACCTTGGTGTGCTTGCCCAACGCCGATCGCGGCTTTTTGTCCGCGGATTTTCGCTCGCCTGAGCATACCGCGCAGCTGATGATTCAGGTCGCCGGTCGAGCAGGACGCGGAGACAAGGCAGGACGCGTGCTGATCCAGACGCTACAGCCTGACAACGCGCTACTGCTAAAGCTGGTAAAAGACGGCTACCTGTCATTTGCGCGGGATCTACTACAAGAGCGCAAAATGATGGGACTGCCGCCTTATACCCATGCCGCGCTGATTCGCTGCGAAGGCAAAACCCTAGCCGCCACCATGCAAGCGCTCAAAGATGCCATCGCTATCTTGCCCAGTAACCACAATTTGGCCGTGCTCGGGCCCATCGATGCGCCCATGAGCAAAAAAAACAGCCGCTACCATGCCCAGCTACTCCTCATCGCCAAAGAGCGCGGGCAGCTCCACCAAGTACTGAACCACTGGTGGCAACCCGTACTGGCGCTACCTAGCGCTAAATATCTAAAACTGACTTTAGATATCGACCCTGTCGGCTGGTAGGCTGACACCTCACACCTATCACCGTTTCCTCTTATTACTCTTAGGCTCCTAAACGTATAGTCAGTTCAAAATAACATGGTGATAAATTGAAGAGTGCTACTGGAATGAATGTTGCGCAGCCTCTGTGATAACAGCACGCAAGGAAAATTTATACCAGTAGCACGATGTCATTTTTGCAGTGAATCGACTATAGCTTACTGGCTGCATTTTTACCTCGTCGTTACAGCTTCTAATACTCGACTATGTTAGATTTATCATTAATCCTTGAAGTTATTTACCATAAAGTCTTAATAAATTTGAGTAACGTTATGAGTCAAGAAGATCCCAGTCATAAGCAAAATAAGCATTTGCCTCCAAGTGAGCCTATTGATGTCTATAAAACAACGATAGTAACTATACTGCTGGCAATCAAGACGCTCATGATCATGACACTCACCTAGAGCAAAACACCGCGCCAAGAGATACCAAAGGCTATCAGCGTACGTTACTGATTAGCTTTGTGATCATCACAGGCTATATGTTTATCGAGGCGATTGGTGGCTTACTGACAGGCAGCTTGGCGTTACTCTCTGATGCCGGACACATGCTCAGCGACGCCATCGCCCTTGGTGCGACGTTGATGGCATTTAAAATCGGCGAAAAAGCCGCCACCCATCAAAAGACCTTTGGCTATAAACGCTTTGAGATTATCGTGGCCACCGTCAATGGTGCGACGCTGGTAATTATCGCCTTGATGATTTTTTATGAAGCGATCAAACGTTTTAACTCACCGCCAGAGATTGCCACCCAAGGTATGCTGATCGTCGCCACCATCGGTATGCTGGTCAATATCTTGGTCGCTTGGCTGATGCATCGTGGTAGTAGCGGCAGCGATGGACACACCCACAGCCATGGAGCAAATGAAGACAAAGTAAATAAAGAAAAAGCAAATAAAAGCGATGACTCCAAAGAGCCTGTCAACCTCAATATGCAAAGCGCTTACTTGCATGTATTAAGTGATTTGATGGGCTCAGTGGCCGCTATTATCGCCGCTTTACTGATGATGGGGTTTGGCTGGGTTTGGGCCGATGCCGCAGCGTCGGTGATCGTCGCCATACTTATCTTAGTAAGTGGTTATCGCGTTGTACGTGATTCGGTACATATCTTGATGGAGGGCACGCCAGAAGGCATATCGCTGGTAGATGTCGAAGACAAGCTGCTTGCCCATCCACAAGTAAAACAAGTTCATGACCTGCATGTCTGGAGCATCACCAGCGGGCTAAATGCGCTATCTTGCCATGTGATGGTCGATGGGGATATGAGAATCTCGGATGCCAGCGTATTGATTGCCAATCTTGAGCAAGGTTTGCTTGCGCTTGGTATTCATCACGCCACCATTCAGGTTGAAAGCTTGTCACACCCGCAGACCAGCGCCCATAGCGATGCATTGGTCTGCGACATATCAGAGCAGCAAAGCTCTGCGAATAGCCATATCGGGCACAGTCACTAGGCCGTGTTGAACCTTCAACCATGGCACTGACAGAGACTATTTGTGAATGTTCAACACGCCCTAGTTACAAAAAACAGAAAACGGCGTCAATTAACGATGGTATTTAGACAGTGAGCAAATACCACCGCCAGCACGATCCATTCGATGACATGCCCTCCATTTAATCGACAGTCACCTAAATGGGTTAAAAATAGCTCCACTCTGCTTATCACTTACCCATTACCGCCAACCCATCTCAACAATTTCTAGCAAAACTTTACTTATCCTATTTAAAAAAAACCTTTTATTGGCGTTTATATGGTTATAATAATTATAAACTGCTATTTACTGATTAATTTGCCATGGCAGATACACTGAGTTGTATTTTTTAACCGATTCCTTGACGATGTGATCTTATGTCTAGACGTTCCGCGCCCTTTGTCGCCCCAGACTATATTGACAACCCAACGTCAAAAGAGGGCAAAAAACACGCCAAAGTTTTGCTATCGACGCTGCAAGACGATATTGCTCAGTTTCGTGACGAGCAGTTTCCACCTGATATCTTGCGTCAGATCCGCGACATGCCCATTTACGAAGGTAACTTAGCCGAGGTACAGGCCTACCAGCAGCGTTGGCAGCCCCTACTTGAGCGCGCGATGGCTTTTTATCCTGCAGCCAACCTACCGCCCGATTATCTGCCACTGCCAGCCAGCCTTGAGATACCGCAGTTTATTTATCATGTGCAGCGCCTGCATCTGACCAAAACCCGAGCCAAAGAATCCAAAAGCTTTGGCTCGGTCGGTGCCCTGATTGATAAATGCGGCGATTATAGTGCCGAGGAGACTGCGCGCATGTCAGCAGTATTTGATAACGATGACGAGGCAAGATTGGTGGCGCATCGTGAGTTTATTGACCTACGTGCTTATGTATTTTGCCGCGATAGTAAGGGTGAGATGATGGAGCCTGAGCGCGTACGCTTTTATCGTACCGGTCTTATCGTCCATGCGTTGCCTGATTTTAAAGTGGTCGATAGCAGACAGACACCGCGTAAGCGCCGTAACGATGCTTATAACAACCCCATCGCCGACAATGGCGTTTGGAAAATTTACCGCAAAAAATAACGCAGGTTTCTGATATTTTTTGACCACGTTTTTGATTATGTCTTTGACCTTGCCACTATTTGAGGATACCAGATGTTCGCTGCCGCCGCCGGCTCACCAAATTTGATGTTACAAGCTACAATCTTCTTAGGAGCAGCGCTGCTGTTTGTACCCCTTGGTAAACGATTTGGTATCGCGACAGTTTTAGGGTATCTCATTACTGGTTTGATTTTGGGGCCAAGCGGCTTGGATGTGGCAGGTGACGCTGAGAGCTTGCTGCATTTCTCTGAATTTGGCGTGGTCATGCTGCTGTTTATCATTGGCCTTGAGCTACAACCATCGCGGCTTTGGGCACTACGGCGTTCGATCTTTGTCCTCGGTGGTCTGCAAGTTGGCCTCACTGGCATGCTGTTAATGTGGCTTTTGCACCACTTTTTTTCTTTGGCGTTAGATACTGCCTTTATCGTCGGTTTTGGCCTTGCGCTCTCCTCCACCGCTTTTGTCTTACAGATACTGACCGAAAAGCAGCAGCTCTCTAGCACTCATGGCCGTGAAGCCTTTACTATTTTATTGTTTCAAGACATCGCCGTCATTCCTTTATTGGCGGTCATTCCGTTTTTGTCAGGGGTACGCGAGCAAAGCTACGACCTGCTGTATTTTGGTAAAGTGTTTGCCGTATTTGCGGGTCTGATTTTTGCCAGCCGTTATGTGGTACGTCCATTTTTTAAGTTTGTGGCCTCCAGTGGTGCCTCTGAGCTGCTCACGGCGGTAGCGCTTTTTATTGTGATGGGCGTGTCGATTTTGATGGGTCAGATTGGTCTATCAATGGCACTGGGCGCGTTTTTGACGGGCGTATTGCTGGCAGACTCTGAATATCGTCACGAGCTCGAAGCCAGTATCGAGCCGTTTAAAGGCTTGCTTTTGGGCTTGTTTTTTATGTCGGTTGGCATGCTCACAGACGTCAAGCTTATCTTAGCGGAGCCTATTTTTATTATTGGCTGCGCCATTGCGCTGATGGTGATTAAGTTTGCCGTGATTACCGCCATCGCCAAAGTCTCAGGCAATCGCTGGCCGACCAGTATTAGGCTGGGCGTGACACTGGCACAAGGTGGTGAATTTGCCTTTGTCCTCTTTAGCGTGGCGAGCGCCCAAAACGTCTTGCGCCCTGAGGTTGCCAACACCTTAAACCTCATCGTCACCATCTCTATGGCGCTCACACCATTGGCGTTTTTATTGCTAGAAAAAATCGGCGAGCCATTATTTGCCAAAAGCAAGCCCAGCCGTGAGTACGATGCGATTCCTGATCATGAGCATCAAGTCATCATTGCAGGGTTTGGCCGTGTCGGGCAGATTATCGGGCGCGTACTGCGCATGCACAATATCGAATTTACCGCCATTGAACGCTCAGCCAACCGTGTCGATTTCGTGCGTAAATTTGGTAACCAAGTCTATTACGGCGACCCAAAAAACCCTGAAATTCTCCGCGCTGCTGGCATCAAAAAAGCACGGGTGTTTATATTGGCGATTGACGATTTGGAGCGCTCTATCACCACCGCCCAGTATTTGCGCAAAAACTATCCCGATATGATCGTCCTAGCACGAGCGCGGGATCGTCAGCATTATTATCGCTTGCGTGAAGTAGGCGTACGTCATATTTGGCGCGAGACTTACCTGTCGTCGTTAGATATGTCGCGCGAGTCGCTACAGCTGCTGGGCATCTCTCCAGAAAAAGCCCGAGAAACGGTGCAGACATTCCGTGATTACGATGATGACTTGATTGAGCGCCAGCAAGCCATTTATGGCGACGAAGCCAGCCTGATCGAGTCGGCGCAGTCAGCCATGGCAGAGCTTGAGAGTCTATTTGATGAAGATATCGATAAAGCGCGCAAGATGGATTTGACTGACTTTTATGAGCCACTAAAGAGTCAAGCAACGCCTGTCGATGACCAAGATGCCAGCGCCGCTGATTCCAAACCCTAAAGCATTGTCCTTGACTACTTTGACGACATTGACTGGGATACACGCTCGATAGCACAGCACACCCTTGCTCCGATATCCATGCATCAATCAGCTAGGCAGCTTTTTGGGGCTTGTTTTTTATTGAGTGAGCTGGTGCAAGCCCAATCATCACTATCTGGCAGATGATAAAAAACCAAGGTCTGATCATTGAGGTAGCGCACTGGAAAGCTGACGTTTTGAATGGTCGCAATGATGGCGCAATCGGTATTGGTCACCCCTGGCGCTTGGGCTGCGATATGCATGCGCACCTGCTGATCCTCGGTACTAAGCGGCAGATTCACAGGACACTGCCCAGTCTGCTGATAGATCAGCGCCACCCGATTTTGGGCGTTTTTGGCGATATCATAGGTATCAAACAGCACCGCGTTTTCTTTTGGTTTGGCAACGATAGGCAAAAACTGCACTTTAATCACCAATAGTGCAAATGCAAAAAACCCAAAACCAAGCCCCAAACCAAACAAGCTCACGCCGCCTTCTTTTTTTAGGTGCGCCTTTTGCGCCTCCTCATCACGCGGATGGTCATTGATAGCATCCGCAATCTCACGACGCGCCATACGATAATAATAGGCATCCGTCCAACGCGCCACCATAAACGACCAAAACAGCCAAATAGCCGCGGCAATACCGATACGGGTGGCCATCTGATACGCATCAGGGACATAAGACATCGCCACAAACTCAAACGCAACCAAGACCAGCGCCACATTAAGCTGAATAAACGACCAACCCGCCACACTATAGACAATGGCGTCCATATAGCGCTTGCGGTATAGCAGCCAAGGAAAGGTGATAAAAAATGCCGCCCAGTGCCATTTGGGCGACAAATACCCTTGCTCATCAAATTCTCAAAGCGCTTTAGATAATAATGCTGGCTACGATGGCCAATAAACCATTTGTCCAGCTGCCTGCGCTTGGTTCTTGCTGTGAGCTGTATGAGAGTTCTAGCTGATAAACGTTATGGTGGCGAATCCGTGCTTTCGATGCGCAAATTCATCCCAGTAGCGCATGACATTTTTAGAGTACGCTCTAAGTTTTAAAAAATATCAATCGTTATTATATGATAACGCCAACTGCCCTGTATAGAAAACCCGTGTACACCGATTTGACGTCTTTCGATACTTTAATAGCCTTTATCATCGCGATAGTCTTTACTATCGTCTTTGATGTCACATCTATTCTCATCTCCTATAACCGTATAAAACCGCTAAAAACGTATTGCACATTCACAGTCGCAACAATATCACTTATAATGACGCCATCTCACTCACCTAATGAAGCACTGCCCATCTTATGAGTCAACATCCTGATAGCAATGACAATCTCACCAGTACGCCAACCACTGATGAGCAAACCCTAATCGACGTCGACACAGCGAGCGCTGACGTTGATGACAACCAAAGCACGCCTGCCGCGGACAAACACATTCGTATCGTCAACACCTTTATGAAACGGCGTACACACATGAACAAAAACGCCGAGCTGGCGTTGACCGCGCCCGAGTTCGCCGATTATTTGGTCAATAACAGCTTTGGCGATGGCGACTTAACAGGCATCCATGACTTGCGCGCGCTATTTGCCGATAGCCCAAATGGCAGTGACGCACCGCTGACCTTAGAGATTGGGTTTGGCTTGGGCGACTCGTTCATCGAGATGGCCGCCGCAGAGCCGGCGCGCAACTTTGTCGGTATCGAAGTCCATGAGCCAGGCATTGGCAAATGCGCCTATATGGCCGGCACCCAAGGCTTGCGTAACGTCAAGATTATCAATGGTGACGCCATCCAACTACTCAAACAGCTACCAGAAAACCATATCGACCGTATTCAGCTGTACTTCCCTGACCCATGGCAAAAAAAGCGCCACTATAAGCGCCGCTTTGTCAGTCCTGAGCGCATGGCGATTGTGACACGCAGCCTAACCCAAGGCGGCTGGTTTCATACCGCCACTGACTGGGAGCATTATGCTTTTTGGATGCTGGATGTACTAGACAACTTTGCTGGCCTCACCAACCAAGCAGGCACAGGTAACTTTATTGACAGACCAGACTTTCGTCCAATGACCAAATTTGAGCGCCGCGGCATCGCGCGTGGTCATGGCGTTTGGGATTTGATTTATAGCAAAGACTAACACCAAACAATTAAAAATCTTCCCTTAGATAAAGAGCGATAAAGGCGGCTAACAGATTAGCCGCCTTTTTTATGCGTGGCGCTTTGCCAGCGAAGATGATAAAGAGCGCAGCGAAATGTGACCGATATAGCGGATAAAAACGCGCCTTAACACGGCCGACTAAGTATAAAAAGCTTACCATACGGTCAACTCAGCGCTTCTTGCGACCATTTTGACGGTTTTATTTTTATAAAAATAACTATTTTATGGCGTGAAACATCGGCGATACAAAGCAATTTTTTGGAAAAACTATACGCGTGGTATCACAAAGTTAGCTTTGAACTTTAAGAAGTCATAATAAGCGATTTGCGCAAACATTGATGTTACAAGGGCTTGGTGAGTTCTCCCCATAAGCTGTGGATAACCCTGTGTATAAGTCAGCACTTGACAAGCATTTTCCTAGATATATTAAAGGGTCAGGTAAAATCGTTCATTTTTTGTACAATTTAAAATTTGTTTTAAAATCAATAACTTATATCAATATAGAGAAGCTGAAAATTTATTTTTCATATTTTTTAGAAAAGCCCAAATCTGAGCCGATGTTTCACAATCAGCAAATTTTTACCGAGGATTTATTGTGGACAACTGCAAACCCTATTGACAAACAATACCATTTTCCTATCCAAAATACTTGCTAATTTTGCCAATACTTATATAACTCTAAAAATAATATGCATGCGACAACCGATGTCGTTTAGCATACCTGCACCCTTAGTATGCTATCCAGATTTTGTTATAATACCTTTATCCAATCAACCATACACCCCTAACGCTTAGCGAGATGAACAAACGCCTTAATAATGAGAAGGCGCTACTTGTACAAGCAGTTATATCAAACTTTTATTTACTTTTATCCGTCATTAATTTTACTGTATAGTAGAATGATTGCACTCTCGACATCATCGATACGACATCTTATTTGTCTTGCTAGACACTGGCCGTTGCCTACCATTTGGGGAGCCGTCAGTATATATGGCCCGTAGCCCTCCTATTACCCGTATTTTATCTATCATCGAATTTATCGTTTTACACTAATGATTGAAGACAAGGAATCCAGTATGGACGACAATAAAGCCAAAGCCCTCAAAGCCGCACTTGGTCAAATCGAAAAACAATTTGGTAAAAATACCATCATGCAACTGGGCGATGACTCTGCAGTCCTCGATGCCGATGTGGTCTCGACAGGCTCGCTAGGACTAGATATCGCGCTTGGTATTGGCGGCTTGCCAAAAGGCCGTATCATTGAGATTTATGGGCCAGAGAGCTCAGGTAAAACCACCATGACGCTACAAGCAATCGCTGAGTGTCAAAAACAAGGCGGTACTTGTGCCTTTATCGATGCCGAGCATGCGCTTGATCCGGTTTATGCGCGTAAGCTTGGGGTCAATACAGATGACCTACTGCTCTCTCAGCCTGATAACGGTGAGCAGGCGCTGGAGATTACCGATATGCTGGTACGCTCGGGGGCGGTCGATATGATCGTGGTCGACTCCGTCGCCGCACTGACGCCGCGCGCTGAGATTGAAGGTGAGATGGGCGACTCACACATGGGTCTACAAGCCCGCTTGATGAGCCAAGCGCTGCGTAAGATCACAGGTAATGCCAAACGCTCCAACTGTATGGTGGTGTTTATTAACCAGATCCGTATGAAAATCGGCGTGATGTTTGGTAGCCCAGAAACCACAACCGGTGGTAACGCGCTGAAATTCTACGCCTCAGTACGTATGGATATTCGCCGTATCGGTGCGGTCAAAAACGGTGATGAAATCATCGGCAACCAAACCCGCGTCAAGGTCATCAAAAATAAAATGGCACCACCCTTCCGCCAAGCTGAGTTTGAAATCACTTATGGCGAAGGCACCAATCACCTAGCAGAGGTCATCGACCTAGGTGTCGAAATTGGCGCCGTGGGTAAAGCAGGCTCTTGGTATAGCTATGGCGATGAAAAAATCGGTCAGGGTAAAGCCAACTCTGTGCTTTTCTTAAAAGAGAACCCTAGTATTGCTCAGGAAATCGAAGATAAGATCCGTGAAGAAAAGCTTGGTAGCAAAAAAGGCGCCAAAGACACTGACGCCTCTCAAAAAGATGAAGACCTAGCGCCTGAGCCAGTACAATAACGGCACGCTTATTTATCGTTATGATTGATTATGAACATTAAAACCTTAGCTGAAATACTCGCTGAATCGGACGCCGACTCAGCGAGCGCCCTTACTAACAAGCCAAAAAAAATCTCTAAAACCTCCCAAACACCCAAAGCGCTCAGATCGCCTCATGCAGCACATGTCGATAAAAATACGTCTCAGAAGTCGGCGTCTACAGCCAAACACATCAATGCTCAAGACACCGCGCCGCTATCCTCTGATACTGGCAGATCGAGTACGGATATCGACTCCTTGGCGCTGCACTGCTTTGTAGATCAGACACCACCAAAGACTGGCAAACGTAAAAGACGTGAAAAACGCTTTCATCCAGCCGCGAGCTTTAGCCCTGAGCCTAACGACGCACCTGCGTATCAGCCACCAAAAGCGCAAAGTATCAAAGAGATACTGGCCGAGGTAAAGCATCATATTCATGGTCATTCGGACGATAGCGCCCCTACCATCACCGCTGATAGCGATGCGCGCCTAGAGGGTGCAGATCATTTAGAGAGCACAGAAGGCTCAGCGCCACTGCTTGACCCTAAAGCTGCCCATAGTCACCGTGCAGACGCGCAAGCAGACAACTTACCTGCTGCTCTAAAAGCGTACCTTCGCACCCCTGAACAAAGGCAAGCTGAGATTGACGCTATCAAGGCAGAGAGTCGCCTGCGCTGGCTGGCTTTTTATTATCTGTCGCGCCGTGAGTACGGTAAAGCAGAGCTAAAGCAAAAACTGCTCGATAAGGAGCAAGACCCAGACAAGATTGATGCCTTACTCGATGAATTTGAAGAAAAAGGCTACCAAAGTGATTATCGCACTACCCTCATGCTCATTCGTGAAAACATTCGTAAAGGACGGGGCCGTCAGCGTATCAAGCAAGCGTTTTATCAAAAAAAAATAGCCATGCCAGACAATATCGATGAGCTGATCGATATGGCAAATGCAGAGTCTGAGGAATTTAGCGAATTTGTCGAGGATGGTGATGACAATCTGGTCGAAGGCGTTGACTGGCTAAAGCTGGCGGTGACCGCTCGCACCAAAAAATACGGCAATACCTTGCCCCGTGAGCCAAAAGACAAGGCTCGTCAATTACGGTTTTTGCAGTATAGAGGCTTTAAGAGTGACATCTGCTTTGCCGCCCTTGACTACACGCTTGAGACATTAGATGAGCGATTTTAACCGTGACTCATCTAACACTCAGATACCTATTAATAATAGCCAAGCACTTTCCACCATATCATACCTGCCCCTATCCAAATCACCAGATTGACCACACTCATGATAGCGCCGATGCCCCACCACTCTTTTAGGGTCACATACCCTGAGTTAAAGATGACGGGGGCGGTGCCGGTCGCATAATGGGTGAGGGTCATCATAATGTTGCCCGCTGCTGCCAAAATCAGCGCATATAGCATGGGCGGCGCTCCTAAGCTCAGCCCGACGGCATAAAAGGCGGCAAATAAAGCGGTGATATGCGCAGTCGTACTTGCAAAGAAGTAATGAATGTACAAATACACCAGCGTCAAAATCGCCACGGCACCTACCCAGCCCAGACCCGTCGTACCAATCATCGCCTCGATATTATCAGAAAACCAGCGAATCAAGCCAAGCTCATTCAGATAAGCGGCCATCATAATCAAGGCACCAAACCAGATGATGGTATCCCAAGCAGATTTTTCTTTGAGAATATCCTCCCACGTTCAGCACCCCAGTCAATATCAAGGTCGTCAGACCGATAAAAGCTGTCGTCGTGGCATCGACGCTGTATTGCTCACCCAATAGCAGCGCCGGGATATTGGCCCAGAGTAGTAGCATCAGGCCAAACACACCGAGCATGATTTTTTCTTGGCGGCTGATGCTACCCATGTCTGCTAAATTGTCTTTTGCAAAACCTTTAGCGTCGGGCGTGACTTTGACATCAGGTGGATAGATCAGATAAATCACCAAAGGCATTACCACCAAAGCACAGGATGCCCGGCACAAACATCGCCACCGCCCACGTTGTCCACGACAGCTGAATGTTGCCGCCTGTGGCTTTATTTACCAGGTCTACCACTAAAGGGTTGGGCGCGGTCGCGGTGATAAACATCCCTGAGGTAATCGGATTGGCATGGTAATTGACCATTGCCAGATAGCGACCAATTTTATTTTGCGTGCCTTCCTCTGGCGTTGAATGAAAGCTTTGGGCGATAGATTTCATAATAGGATGAATAATACCGCCACCACGCGCGGTATTCGACGGCGTGATAGGCGCTATCATCAGCTCAGCCGCCGTCAATGAGTACGCGACTCCGATGGTTTTTTTGCCAAAGATAGAAATAAAATAATAAGCAATGCGGCGACCAAGACCGGTTTTGATAAGGCCGCGCGATATCATCACTGCGATACCAATCAACCATATCAGCGGGCTTGAATAGCTAGAGAGCGCATCATTGATGGCTTGTTTTGGGCTGTCACTGGTCACACCCGTCAAAGCCACGAGCGTCACGGCGATGACCGCTATCGCCCCGATGGGTAGCACTTTACCAATAATGGCAACGATGGTGGCGATAAATAAAGCCAGCATGTGCCATGCGTCAGCGGTGACGCCCGTCGGTACAGGAATGACAAACCAGATGATAAGACCTACGACGATGGCAATAGCGGCTTGGATCGGCTTAAACGGCATGCGTCAGTATCCTATGCAGTGGCTGATACCCTCATCTTATAAGATTACCAGCACCGTTGCGCATTTGTTCACCATTTTTAACATATCTATGTAGCATGTATTGTTGAATTCCTCACAACAAAAAAGAGCACGCTATACAAACGTGCTCTTTTGACCGCTATTAGCTGTCTGTTTCAGTAACGGCAGACTACACAGCTAAAGGTAGATATAACACAAACATGGGGCCATTATCGTAAAGTGCCTAGACGGTTGGACAACTGGCTGATGATCTGATCAATCTCTTCGTTAGCCTCTGCTTCGGTATCTAAGTTACCTTTGGGGGTAAGCTGATTTACGACTTCAGGTAGCAGCTCTGCAATGCCTTGGCGCACCTCGGCTTCGTTGGCACCAGTATGCGCTGCCACTTGTTGAATCTCACTTTCATCAAACAATCGATTGACATCGTTTGGATCGAGATTTTCATTGTCTTGCTGATTGCTCATCCAAGAGCGTGCTTGGTTTTCATAGCCCATGCCCGTGATTTTGGATAATGCACCGCTCAGACCACCATTACGCTTGATCCAGCTGAGCACCATGGGCATAAGCACGGCGATAAGCATGCCTTTACCGCCAAAGCCGCTTTGACTGCGCTGACCACCCAGTACGCTTCCTAAGATATCACCCAAACCACCAGCGCCTGCGCTGACGCCACCACGCTGCGCGCCGCCAGTAAGACCGCCGATGATATCATCTAGGCCAAAGCCATTATCTGGTTGACGATCGTATTGACGCGGATTATAGCCACCTGCCTGACTGCCTCCCAGCACGCTTCCTAAGATATCACCCAGACCGCCTGTCCGCCTTGTATCAGCACGCTGATTGACTGGGTTATGCTGGGCGTCAGCAGGATCCATGGCTTGACGAGCCACCTGACTGACTAAATTCCCTAATAAACTCATATTTTCCTCCTTTTTTATCATTATCGTGGTCTAGCACAGTGTTTTTTAGCCGTTATTTGTCGGTAGCCATTTTTTAATGGCGCTGCCTCATAACGTACATTATCACCATATTTCTCATAACCATACTTCCTACAACAGCGTTGTTAGCTACAACAGCGTAGTTAGTTGTTAATGAATAGTGCTATTAATATAGCAAGCTTTTTGACAATCGAGATAGGTATTTTGTTATGACATGTAGGCGCTTGTAAGCCTGCACATCGCTGCAAGGGGAAAAGAAGATAAGTATTTAGACCGTATTGCCCGTGCTCATATTGGCCAAAACATTTAGCTCTCGCCACTGCTCGGGGCTGACTTGATCGCGAAAAACTGTCACGGCCAACGAACGCTGATAAGGCTCGATGATATCAAATTCAAAACTGAGCGCCCACTCAAAACGGTGAATGGCTTGTAGGTTTGCCAACCATAAACCCTCCCCCTGCGCCGTACGCATCAGACAGCTGCCAGTGTTGATCAAGGCGCTGACTCAGTGGCGGCTGGCTTAGATGTAGCAGGATCGGCCGCGATACGGTCAAATAACCAACCACGGCGGCTGCCACCGCTAAGACCAGCACGTACTGCCAAAGCGCCAAAGACGCCAATATACCAAGCCCTATCATGATGCTTGCTAAGCTCAGATGTAACAGCAAGCGCAATCGGCTCTTAGGCTCGATAGCAGTATCAATACGCAGGGCAGTTATCGAATCCATGATATCGCGGTAATCTCATAAGGTGTGTGGTAGCGAATTAGGGCATCAACTCTTTGGTATGACGCCATGTTTTAATTTTATTGACCAGCGCCCAGATTGCATCATCTTCAGGTCGCGATTGATTGGTAAAATAATCCAATAAATCAGGGTCTTCATGGGTGAGCATTTCGGCAAAGGTCGCCTGTTCAGCAGCATCTGCGGTCAAATACCGCTCCTTGACGTAAGGATCGATATAAAAATCCAGCTCTTTTAGGCCGCGGCGAGCTTGATAGATGACGCGGCGCTGCTCATTGGTTGGCTCAGGTTGTTTGTTTTCAGATATGCTCATAGGAAACGCCTTATAGCTAGTAGGTACATTATTTAGTGGATTGATAGTAATGGTTGTTGGTCGTAATGACAGAGGTTTGATGATACTCGGTTAATTGCTGCCAGAGCGCGGCCGCTTGCTGCATCATCGCTACATTATGAGTACGGATGATACTCGCGCCTTGCTGCAATGCCAACAATCCAGCCGCAGTACCGATCGCATCTCGCTCGCTCGCTTGCGTAGTAGCAACTGCTGGTACACCGCTCTTAGTGAGTATTTGTGCCAAAAAACGCTTACGCGAGATACCAAACATCAATGGCAAACCAAGCGTTTGTAACTTATCAAGCTGGGTCAATAGTGCACGATGATGCTCGTAATCTTTTGCAAAACCAAAGCCTGGATCGATGATGAGGTTTTCACGCTTCACGCCAGCACAAGTCACCTCTTCAATACGAGCAAGCAGCTCGCGACTGACATCACTGACTACCTCATCATACTGCGCCAACTCATTCATGGTCGTGGGCTCGCCGCGCATGTGCATCAGCATCACCGGTATATTAAGTTCTGCTGCTAATTGGGCCGCACCCTCACGTCTGAGCGCGCGTACATCATTCCAAATATCAGCGCCTGCATCAAACGCTGCTTGCATCACAGTCGGGCTGCTGGTATCGATCGACAGCCAAATATCCTGACCCATTTCACCTAACTGCTGACGAATGGCTGTCACCACTGGCACCACACGCTGCACTTCTTCATCCGTCGCTACAGGCGCGGCATTTGGACGGGTAGATTCGCCGCCGATATCGATAATCGTCGCCCCTTCATTTATCAGCTGTTTACAATGCTGCAGCGCTTTATCTACCGCGGTAAACTGACCACCATCTGAAAACGAGTCTGGCGTCACATTTAATATTCCCATCACCTGCGGCTGCGATAAATCCAACACTTTGTTGCGGCTGCGAATGCGATAAGTCGGTAAAGGCTGAAACAATGACATAGGCCATCCATTATCAATAAAAGGGACTAAAAAAGGACAATCGGTATTGGCTACCGTTTGCTTATGATACCAGTAAATACCATACGGTTCTAAATTCTGAGTAAAATACGAGCCATAAAAAAGCCCTTTATCAAAAAGGGCTTTTTAGCTTAAACAGTGATCTGCCAGCTGTCTTTTGCAATTTTACTTGCTTGCTCTACATCGCTGGTAATGGCGGCGGTGTCGGACCCGTTGTTTTAACGTCATTTTTTGACAAGTTCACTTCGTTGGGCTGATACACTCTTGGTGGACGTGGCTCTTCACCTGCCAAGATGTCTTGCAACTGATCCCGATCAATGGTTTCCCACTTCATCAAGCGCGTCGACCATCGCATGCATTTTATCTTGATTTGCCTCGATTAATTCACGCGCGATATCATATTGCTCTTCTAACATGCGGCGAACTTCGTCATCGACCTTTTGCTGCGTGGCTTCTGAAATCGTCCGACCACCGCCGCCGAAGTACCCTTGCGAGCTATCATCGTCTTCATACACCATGATACCTAGCGCATCTGACATACCATACTTAGTCACCATTGCTCGTGCCATCTTGGTCGCACGTTCAAAGTCATTAGAAGCACCAGTCGACATCTGATTGATAAACACTTCTTCAGCGATACGACCGCCGAACAAAATAGCGATATCATTGAGCATTTTTGACTTATACATACTTGTCTGGTCATGCTCAGGCAACTGCCAAGTCACACCAAGGGCAAATCCGCGCGGCATGATCGTTACTTTATGCACAGGGTCGGTACCTGGTAGTAGCTCAGCAACCAAGGCATGTCCTGCTTCATGATAAGCAGTAGCACGGCGCTCTTCTTCCCGTATTACCATCGATTTGCGCTCAGGACCCATATATAGCTTGTCTTTTGCGTCCTCAAAGTCATTCATATCGACGCTGGTTTTGTTGCGACGGGCGGCAAATAGTGCCGCTTCGTTGACCAAGTTGGCCAGCTGGGCACCACTAAAGCCAGGCGTACCACGCGCCAAAGCTCGCGCATCGACACTGATCGTATTTGGCAGTTTCTTCAGATGTACTTTTAGGATTTGCTCACGGCCTTTGATATCTGGCAAACCTACTTGTACCTGACGGTCAAAACGACCAGGACGGAGTAGCGCTTTATCGAGTACATCAGCGCGGTTGGTCGCGGCAATCACGATCACGCCTTCGTTACCTTCAAAGCCGTCCATCTCAACCAATAGTTGGTTCAATGTCTGCTCACGCTCATCATTACCGCCGCCCATACCAGAGCCACGGTGGCGACCAACGGCATCGATCTCATCGATAAAGATAATACAAGGGGCACTCTTTTTCGCTTGCTCAAACATATCGCGCACACGTGAGGCACCCACACCGACAAACATCTCGACAAAGTCAGAGCCTGAGATAGAGAAGAACGGTACTTTGGCTTCACCAGCGATGGCACGCGCCAATAGCGTCTTACCCGTACCAGGCGGTCCAACCATCAAGATACCGCGTGGGATGGTCGCACCTAGCTTGGTAAACTTGTCTGGATCGCGCAAGAAGTCAACGACCTCGACCACTTCTTCTTTGGCCTCTTCACAGCCTGCGACATCCTCAAAATTGACGTTGATTTGGTCTTCGGTGAGCATTTTGGCTTTTGATTTGCCAAAGCTCATCGGACCACCGCCCTTGCCGCCAGCGCCGCCTTGCATATTACGCATAAAGAATAAAAACAGACCAATAATCAATAAAATTGGGAAACTGGCTATCAGCAATTGCATCAAGACGCTTTGGCGTTTCGGAGCAGTTCCTTGAACTTCAACCTGATTTTCACGCAACAGCGGCATCAGCTCGTCGTCTGACACAGCGGGTCTAATGGTCTCAAAAGATGAGCCATTTTTCTTTTCACCGGTGATTTGTTCGCCATCGATTTCAACACTGGCTACCTGATTTTCTGACACCGCGGTCACAAACTCAGAGTAGTTAAGGTTATCCGGCTCAGAGGATTGATCAAAGCCGCTAAACACCAGCACCAAAATGCCGATTACCACCAGCCACAATAAGGTATTTTTTACCATGTCGCTCACTAGTTATTCCCATCCCTTACTTATTGGTGTGTTTACTAAACACGTGACGTCCATAAACGTTTGGCTCATTTGACGATATATAAATCTCAACGAGCGTATCGGGCGTTTATTATCAGACGACTTTGCCTAAAACGCATGCTTAAAACAAAGTTAATATACCATGATATGTGGTGTTTCCCTGCATAATTCAAGCAGGTTTCACTTTTATTCAGTTAACGATTGTAGCGGATTTTCACGCATGGTATCCATCTTTTATAATGGCATACTCTCCCGCTTACAATAGCAGCAACTCATTGAAACTAAAACTATTTGATCGCCACCCAAAACATCTCTTTTGATCGTGGTCGTGAGGCAGCGGGCTTGATGCTACGGATTTTACTAAAATCACGCTGCATCTGCTGACGTAATTCTTGTGTACCCTCACCCTGAAACACTTTCATAATAAGCGCGCCACCTTTGGGTAAGGTTGCCAGCGCAAAGTCGACCGCCAGCTCGCATAGGTACATCATACGCGGCTGATCAATCGCGCGATTGCCAGAAGTATTGGGCGCCATATCTGATAGCACCACATCGACCTGCCGATCGCCCACTTCTGCCATAATCGCGTCAAACACCTCAGCTTCACGAAAGTCACCTTGGATAAAGGTGACATCTGGCAACGCATCCATCGGCAAGATATCAGAGGCGATTAAAATGCCTTTATCACCCACCAACTGCCCGGCCACTTGTGACCAGCTACCAGGCGCACTGCCCAAATCCACAACCGTCATGCCTTTTTTGATTAGGCTGGTCTTTTCGTTGATTTCTAGGAGCTTATAAGCTGCGCGGGCGCGGTAGCCGTCTTTTTGGGCCTTTTGTACATAATGGTCGTCAATATGCTCTTGCATCCAAGCACTGCTGCTTTTTGACAATTTTTTGTTTTCGATACGCGTGGCCAAAATACCTGCTCCTATTACTCTGCAAAACTTTATGCGCTTTGATAACGATACACTTTGAAACGCCTGATGCACGCAAGACATAGTACCAATATAGTACCAATGAGGCGATTTATCTATAAATGCGCTTAAATCATCAAATTCTCTTGGTTAAATAACTGTTTTATAAGGCAGTAGCGTTTATAATGTGGTCAAACCTTCAGTTTAACATTTTCGGCACGTAAAATCGTGCAAAATCCTGCCGATCTCATGCAAGTTGGTCATAGATTATCTATAATGATCACTCACTGCTGTTGGCGGTAATATTTTTATTTTTATCAATACCTAGGAATTCTATGCAACTCGATAACGCTACCATCAAACGTCTAAAAGGCATCGGCCATGAGCTAAAACCTATCGTTATGATTGGCAACAAAGGCATCACGCCCACCATCACCGAAGAGATTGATCGCGCTTTATCAGATCATGAGCTCATCAAGGTAAAACTACCGGCCGGCACCAAAGAAGAGCGTGATACCATCGGGGCAGAGCTTGCAGCGGCGGCAAACGCCACTTTGGTCCATTCTATCGGTCGTATGGCGTTGCTACTACGCCAAAACCCAAATGCCAATCCAAAACTCTCTAATCTCACTCGCCACGCCCAGTAGCATGTCGGCACAAAGAGGCGGTGTGGATTTAGTGCGGATAAACAAATGGTCGTGCTGTGTGTGACCATGCCGCAATACGCCTGCTATCTGCTATACCCTAAAACCGCGCGGCATGTTGCTCGCGGTTTTTTGCATGATGGGTATATAATCAATCTACTATGAAATAAATATCAGTAGCACTCTGGCACCGCAGTTTTTTATGTAGGATTAACTATATAGACCTCGCGCAGTATTCATTCTACCTATCGAAAAGACTGCCTATCAAAACTAGTACGTATCAAAACAGTGATTACATCATGAGCCAAGTCTTTCATTTGCGTTTAGCCACCGACAGCCTCGCCACCAAGGCGCAGCAATTAGGTGTCAGTATCGCTGCGCTATCAGAGATCCGCGTGAGCGTACACGCAGACATCAGCCAGACGTCGCCTTTTTATCTACAGCTTCATTATCAGATCAACATGCCCACACCCTCTATGGCGCACCGACTAGAGTGGCCAGCATGGCAGCCAGACAAGGTCGGTTTTGCAGACTATCTGTGGGAGGAGACCTGCCTTGAGTGCTTTATCAGTGCCAAAACGCCGCAACCTTCTACGCTGGCAGTGACAAAGACACCCTATATCGAAATCAATGCCAGTCCAGACGGTCGTTACGCGCTTTATCAGTTTGATGACTATCGGCACCCAGATACTTTGCCGCCGCCAGCCCTGATGACCGATCTGCAAACCCGTGCCACGCTCGACTGGCCAACATCGAGCTCAAATTCAAGCTCAGGTATAAACTTGGCCCGCTCAGTTGATTTTGAGCGTTACTTGCATATACCAGTGACGCCATTGCCGCATCAGCAATACGCCGTATATGGCACCGTGATTGAGTACCTCCACCCCTGCGTTATCTTATGGCTGGATAAAACAGCGCTATATTTTGCGCCCTCTCACGCTACCCCGCCTGATTTTCACAATCGCCAGCATTGGGGCCAGTTTGTACTTTAGGTCTTATGTGCTTCGTGCTATGACAGCACAAATAAAAAAAACTCAGTAACGTCATAAAGAGCATTACTGAGTTTGGAGAAAATCGGTAAATCAGCTCGCTATCAGCTGATTACTAAACGGATTATTATTTGTCTGCCATCGCAAGATAGATACCACGATCTGAGGCATCATCTACGTATTGTGAGTCGCGCCATGTGGTATAACTATGGACACCACTGTATGGGCTGATACCTTTTTGGCGGAAGTCAGATACCCAGTCGGTACCATCAAAAATCTGGATATGACCGTGCGGGCGTCTTGAGCTACGGTCATAGACGATCACATCACCCACCTGATGCGGTGTGTCATTACTGATTTTGGTAAAGCCTGCTTGAGCAAGCGTGCCACGCGTGGCGTACTGATACGCTGAAGGATTTGGCGTAAACTCATAGCCTGCTGATTGCAAGGCTTTACGGACATAGCGGGCACAGTAGCCAGAGCTTCTAGACAACGCCACGCGTGAAGCACGTGCTGCGGCAATGGCAGGGGCTGAGTTGCTATCAGGTACACGGCTTGCTTGCTGCTGGCGCTGCTCATAAGAGAGGCGGCTGGTGAGCGAGGCAAGCTGATATTCTTTTTGCTTGGCATGAGCACTTAGGTTATCAATTGCTTGACTGATTTCATCATTACTATAAACATGGGCGCCGCTATTGGTGCTATAGATATTGCGACTAGAACCGTAGTTCACAGAAGTAGAGATGTTTGTGACGGTATGACTCAAGGTATTATTTGGTTGAAAGGTCGTTTCGACAGCACCACTCGTCTGTGCTATGCCCATTCCCAATACTGACAAAATTAATAAAGCTTGTTTCATAAATTTACTACCTATGGTTAATACAGGATTGCTCGTCATCCATGACGACGCATCAATTAATTTAGAGGATATTCACATCAAGCAAACATGATAAAATCCTTATCACAACCACTTCTTTTATCGTGACTCACACCGATAGTTTTGGTCTGGTCAACTGCCTCATCACTCACTTGTTATATACTGCGGTTAGCATGTTTATGATAAATATCGTTTTTGTCACCTACTAGATGAGTTATCACGATGTCAAAAAAACAGCCCAATCGGCTTGCCAAACTTATTGATCATCAAGCTTTTGCTGGTAGCGCACTACCCCAAACCCTTGCTGATAATATGCAGTTTTATATAAAAGCGACCAATGAGATAAAAGCGCTACTGGTAGACTGTCTACCTGAGGAAATCCTCAATAGCTGCTGGGTCGTCGGACTTACTGCTGAGCAATTGGTGCTCAGTGTCAGCTCAATGACGGCTGCTAACCATATTCGCTATTTACAGAGCGCGTACTTGCAAGTCCTTAATGAGCAGTCAATTACATTTAAACAACTCAAGCAAATTCGCGTCATTGTAGCCAATACTTCTACTGAAAATCATCTATCAAAATCATCTTCAGGGCTAGCGGCGGCCTCATCAAAATCTCGTAAAGCTAATAAAAATCAGGCTCTTAGCCAAAACACAAAGCGGACTATATCACAGGCTGCAGAGCATGTCACCACTGATGAAAATCTCAAAAAAGCACTTTTGCGCCTAGCAAATCACTAAAAACCATCTCGTTACTATGTAAAGTTATGTAAACAAAAACAGAAAACCACCCCTTTGAACGCTGGGTTTTTGTAATATCGCAAACAAAAAAAATCGTCTATCGCTTTCATTCATTATTTGAATGAAAGCGATAGACGATTATAAAATTATCCACAGCTTTTATATTGTCTAGGTTAGCGCAGAATTGTTAAAGTAAACTACACAATATATTCAAAAATACGAATATTTTATAACTGTAAGCATGGTCGACTTATGTAATATTGCGTAAATGTTTCGATACTTCGTGTATATTCCTGTATTTATCCTTCAACGGCCAAACCATTGAGTGGCAAATATTCGATCGGACAAGTTACGTTGTCATCAAATGTTACAATTTCAAAGTTATCATGATTAGATAGTATCTCACGTACCAGCAAATTGTTTAGAGCATGACCAGACTTATAGGCATTAAAACGACCTAAAATAGGATAACCTATCAGATATAAATCGCCCAATGCGTCTAAGATTTTATGACGGACAAACTCATCATTGAAACGCAGGCCTTCTTCGTTGAGTACGCTCATATCATCGATGACAATGGCATTGTCCATACTGCCGCCTAGCGCCAAGTTGTTTTGACGCAAAGCTTCGATATCACGTAAAAACCCAAATGTACGAGCCGAGCTGAGCTGCTCGATGAAGTTTTGGGTCGAGAACTGCAATTGGGCGTGCTGAAAGTCTTTGTCGATAGCAGGATGATCAAAGTCAATCTCAAAGTTTAATTCAAACCCCTCATAAGGGCGTAACTCCGCCCATTTATCATCGACTTTTACTCGTACAGGTCGCACAATCTTAATGAATTTTTTGGGTGCTTCTTGCTCACAAAATCCCGCCTCCAGCAGTAAGGCGACAAAAGGTGCGGCACTGCCATCCATAATCGGTATCTCTGATGCCGACACGCGAATCAATAAATTATCAATACCCAGTCCAGCAATCGCACTAAGCAAATGCTCTACCGTACCCACGCGCGTACCTCCAAAGACCAGATTGGAGGACATCATGGTATCTTGTACCAAAAAGGCACTGGCTGGAATCGGTTGGCTGCCGGCGATGTCTGAGCGCTCGAAAACAATACCTGTATCGACTGGCTGCGGATGAAACGCTAAGTCAACAGGCTGACCACTATGGAGACCAGTACCTGTAACGGCTATCGCTGTTTTTATGGTTCTTTGGTTCATGGCTGTCTTCTCACATATTTTGTTACAATTGCCATAGTGTACCATTACCCGCCCCTATTTCGCTATAGTTAAAAGTAGCTAATTTACTTATCTCCTTGATTGATAACACTTATCACTGATTTTTTGCCGTTATCTATGGTCTGTTTTTTCTCTTATATCCGTGCCTACATCTCAAAATCTGTCATACTTTTTAACACTTAAAGTCAGGCTTGTAAACTACAGCAGACACAAAAAAACCAGCAATGTATGCTGGCCTTTTTATCTATATCTTATATGACAGACAAAATCTGTATGACAAACTACTTGTTTTGCTGACGCTTTAGATAGTCTTGAATACTGTTGGTTTTGGTCTTAGGCTGCTCTTGTATGGTGTTTGTGCGAGCAGTATGGTCTTGATACATTTGCGCTTGTGACTGCTTTTGACTGTTTAACGCACTGGTATGTACGTTAGGATCAACTGGCTGAGTACTGTTTACAGACGGTACTGGCTGCTCTTTCACTTCCGGCTCTTTGCCAGCGTTTTCGTCTAAAGTAAGACCGGTTGCGATGACGGTAACATGCAAATCATCGCCCATTTTTTCATCGATCACTGAGCCATAGAAAATATGCGCGTCATCGATGTCTGTGATTTCTTCGACGATTTCACTGATTTTGCTCATCTCATCGAGTGATAACGACTCAGAGGAGATAACGTTGACCAACAGGCCTTTGGCGTTTTCTAGGCGTAAATCATCAAGTAGTGGCGATCTGATGGCTTTTTCTGTGGCTTGACGAGCACGATCATCACCGCTGGCGCGGCCAATTCCCATCATAGCGTGACCTTTGGCTGTCATCGCGGTGCGAATATCGTTAAAGTCAATATTAATCATACCTTCGCTGGCGATGGTCTCAGCGATACCTTGAACCGCATGCAATAATACGTCATCGGCTTTTTTAAAGGCATCCTGCATTGAGATATTGCCATAGACGCTCATCAGCTTGTCGTTTGGAATGGTAATGATAGAGTCTACAAAATTGGTCAGCTGCTCGATACCTGCTTTTGCCGCTTTGATGCGTTTACCACCTTCAAATTTAAATGGCGTGGTCACCACAGCAACTGTCAGCACTTCCATCTCTTTTGCGATACGAGCCACCACTGGCGCGGCACCCGTACCCGTACCACCACCCATTCCAGCGGTAATAAACACCATGTCTGAATGCTCAAGCAAGCCGCGGATGGCTTCTTCTTCGCTCTCTGCTGCTTCGCGGCCTACTTCTGGGTTGGCACCAGCACCTAGCCCGCGGTTGGTCTTTGCGCCCAGCTGCAGTTTATGCGGCGCCGTCAGACGGTCAAGTGCTTGTTTATCCGTATTGGCACAGACGAAGGTTACACCTCTAATCCCTTGTTGTACCATATGTTCAACCGCATTACCGCCGCCGCCACCCACACCGAATACTGTGAAGCTTGCTTGGCCGTTATTTTGAAGCTGGTTATCATCTGGCATGGTGTATTTTAACATAAGAAAGATTCTCCAGTTGCAGATAGCGTAATGGTCGATACGTAGTAACGCACTCATGTGGCGCGCTATCGACATACTATATATAAATGTATTTAAATAAAATAGGGTAAATGGCCCAAATAGTTTGGCTAAGACGAAATATGTCGTCTTAGCACGGTATTTACTGCTTAATCTATTGTTTGTCGGTCTCGCTCTTGCCTCACCCCTCTATAAGCCTATATCAGAGTGTCTCGACTAAAAGCATGGCCCAACAGTATCAGCGGCACTTAGCAGCGTTATAGTATCTTTTTTAAGACATTGGCAAAACGCTGGCCTGCGCTTTGAAAAACGCCCGTGACGCGGCTTTTTTTGATGGCTTCAGGCTCGCTTTTTTCACTGCGGCGAAACTGCTCACTTTGACTATATAGTAGTGTACCAAATGCCGTCTGATAAGCGCGATCATTCACTTGGATATTGAGCTGTCTAAACGCTTCGTCATTATCAAAATGATTATGTGCGCTGATTGCAGGATGAGTATTGGTCAGCACCACCGGCATTTTGAGCAGCTTTTTGGTAAAGGGTATCATGCCTTTGATGGCCGTACCGCCGCCTGTGAGCACGATGCCTTTATCAATATAGCCGATTAGATCAGCCTCATGCAATTGACGCGCCACTTCGGTAAATATCTGTATATAGCGCGCTTCAATAATGCGTGCCAGATTATAGGTACCGATATTGATCTCGTCATTCGAGCCTTGTGGCTTAAAAAGAAAAAACGAGCTGGGATCGACGCTATTGACATCGACAGTACCATACGTTTTTTTGAGCTTTTCTGCCTCAATCATCGAGATGCCAAAATCTGCTGAAATGTCCATCGTTACCTCATGGCTACCCGTGGCGATACAATGGGTAAAAGATCAGCTTGTTTTCTTTATAGACACAAATACTGGTCGTACTAGCGCCAATATCCACCAAGCAAACCCCTTGCTGACGCTCATCGCTCATCAAGCTATACTCAGCACTAGTCACCGCATCAAACACAATATGATCGATGCCGACATCACAGCTTTGCAAGAGTTTTTGGATATTTTGGCGACTAGAAACCGGCATCATCATCATGTGATACATCACGGTGATGTTGTGCGCCATCATCTCAATGGCATCATCGACCATAAAGTCTTGCTCATCGACATAGATACCCTGCTGGCAGCAATGCATCAGATAATAATCTGGCGACAAATCGCGGGATTTGGCATTAGATAGGGCTTGCACCATGTCTTTGGCACGGACCACTTCGTCTTCGACTCGCACCTCACCTGCACTGTTGCTACTGAGGAGCTCGGGCGTGGCAAGCGTGAGCCACACACTATGCACGCGGCAATTGGCCGTGTCTTCGGCTTCTTGAATGGCTTGTTTGATGGCGCCTTGTAGACGTTCGCGGTGTTTGATTTGCCCTTGATAAAAATCGCTGTTTTTAACTTGTCCCACGCCCAGTATGCGAATGTCTGTTGCAGAGACGACATTGCCTATCACGACATATACTGCCGTGGCGCTTAGATGGACAACAACCAGATTTTCAGTATTTTTCATGGTACCAGACAAATTATCGCTAAACAGGAGAGCAGATGACGTCTCCATTAAATCATTAAAACCATCGCTATATTCTTTGTAGTAAATAAACAACTTTGTCCTAAATAAACAGCATCTATCTGTCGTTGGGCTATGACTGGCTGTTTATCAGGTTTGTGCATGACCGCTCATGCTTATCTTTCTGAGCCGGCTTTTATCATTTTTTTACTCAGCATCACCACCGATTATGATGAGCGTGCTGGTGGCGCGCTGATATCCCAAGAGATGGTAAAGCCGTTTTTGTAACGCAAGTCCACTGACTGTATCTCATCGCGGCGATCGCTTAATTGATTGGCCAGTAATTGACTCAGATTAAGCAGTTTTTGCGCCGTATTTTCGTTATCAACAATCACTCGCAATCCATTATCGAAACGAATCAGCCACGTCATTCTGGGTGATAAGATGATATCCTCGACCTGTATACCTAGCGGCGCATACCAGTCGTTGACTTGCTGCATTTGCTGCATGATGACTGGTGCTTGTGATATCTCACCTTGCAGCGTTGCAAACCCCTCTTGCGCCAGATCTTTGCTATCAGCAGGCACAAAAACCGCGCCTTTTGCATCGACCAGTCGCTCTGTACCAAAGTTTGCGATCGCTTGTTTGGGCAGTGCCGTCACCACGATACCGCGTTGCCAATCGCGTGAGACACTCACTTGATCGACCCATGCCAGTCCGGTTGCGATGTCTCTGAGCGCTTGCAAATCAGAGGTAAAAAGAAACTACTGACTTTTTGCTGATTCATCACTTGGCTGAGCGAACGATACTGCGTCACGGTCAAGCCCTGATTGCTCACATGAATAGCAGCTGGCGGGCATCACGCAGCGCCTTGCCGCCCATCAGTAGTATCAGTACCAACAAACCTAGTACCAAGACCATAAATAAGTATCTAACCGAAGTCGGTACTTGAAAACTAGAGGTCGGGCGACGGGTTTTATCACTCATCAAGTCAGTTGCCTCGTTGACGGTTTGAGCCATAACGACCTTTTTCCCTATATTTGCATAGATTGCTCATGCTGTTTGTTGATATTAATTTTCTCATCGATGTTGCAAACCGTTTGAGTGCAAACCGTGTAAATAGTAGGTTAGCAAATACTTGGGAGAAAACGACATTTATAGTGCGGTCATGCTCTGTTAAATGTAACATTTTTCTTACTTTATGAACGACTTATGACAGCTGCTCATAAAAAACACAAATATCACCAAAACAACCTAATAATTACAATATTAACGTATTTTGTGGTCAAACAATAGCCTAACCCCAAAGCGTGACTATGAATTTACACAAGTTTACATGAAGCTATGACACAGCAGCGCTAGCGATACATTATCCGTTTTCACACCTTACTGATTTTTGGGTAAAACAGCTTTTGATAACCATCTGCTACACAGTCTGAGACAAAATATGCCAGCACAGCGCGTCAAAATCCATACCGCGCGCTTTTGCGGCCATCGGCACCAAGCTATGACTGGTCATCCCAGGTACTGTGTTGATTTCTAGCAGCCAAAAAGTTACCCGCCTCATCCTGCATGGCATCGATGCGGCCCCAGCCTTTGGCATCGACGGCACGGAACGCGGCAAGGCTCAGCTCTTGTAAGTGCTTTTCGTCCGCGGCACTTAAACCGCAAGGGATATAGTAGCTGGTGTCGTTGCGATTGTATTTGGCTTCAAAATCGTAAAAATTGGTGATATCGGCAGGCTCAAGGCGAATCACAGGGTAGGCCTCGTCATCGATGATCACGATGGTAAACTCACGGCCAGTAATCCAGCGCTCTGCCATGACCGCGTCGCCGCACTGCACGGCTGTTGCATAGGCGGCCGGTAGCTCGTCGAGATTGTTGACTTTGGTCATGCCAATGCTTGAACCTTCATGCACCGGTTTGATAATGAGCGGCAAACCCAGCATATTGACCACTTGCTGCCAATCGGTGTCGGCTGTCAATAATGAGAACGGCGCGGTTGATAAGCCGCACCCTTGCCATAACTGCTTGGTGCGTACTTTATCCATACCCAGTGCCGAGGCCAAAACACCTGAGCCTGTCTGCGGAATATCGAACCATTGCAGCACGCCTTGTAGCAAGCCGTCTTCGCCGCCGCGACCATGCAAGACATTAAACACGCGATCATACTGACGCAGCTCGGTGATGTCTTGGTGCTTAGGATCAAAATGGGTGGCATCAACGCCTTGGTTTTGCAAAGCCTGTAATACAGCAGCCCCGCTGTCTAGTGACACGCTGCGCTCATTGCTACTGCCACCATAAACAACGGCTACTTTACCAAATTCACTGGCATTTTTGACTTTAGAGGTCACCGCTTTTGATGACTGCTCTTTGGTTGATTGCTTGTTTTCCATACTGCTCTTCCCTGCTTGTGCCGCTGCTGCGATGGCTGGCTCTGGGTTGATGATAATGGTTTTATCCTCAGTGATAGGCTCATCTTGTTTTAGCGTCTCTGCCAGTCTATCTAGAGTGTCTTGCTGAGTTTGTATCGTCATGAGGATAATTCCTAAAAGTCTTTTAGCTTACTGGATATAAAGGTTGTTTGCGGCCAAGTCGATAGCAATCTGCCCAACATTACCAGCGCCTTGGGTGATTAGCATGTCATTGGCCTTTAATAAACGCTGCATAGCAGGGGCCAGATTGTCCTTATCGATAATCGTCGGCTCGACCTCACCGCGCAGACGGATACTGCGTGCTAAGGATTTGGTATCAGCACCAGCAATCGGATTTTCGCCTGCAGAGTAAACCTCTAATAACAACAACTCATCGACGCTTGAGAGCACTTCGACAAACTCATCATAGCAGTCACGCGTGCGGGTATAACGGTGCGGCTGAAACAGCATCACCAAGCGGCGATCCGGAAAGCTTTGGCGCGCCGCTTTAATCGTCGCATCGACTTCTTTTGGATGATGGCCATAGTCATCAATGAGTAACACATTGCCCTCATCGACAGCCACAGCGGCGTGCTGCTCAAAGCGGCGACCAACGCCTTCAAACTTTTGCAAAGCGCGAGTAATCGCCTCATCATCGACGCCTTCATCGGTCGCCATGGTGATAGCGGCCAGCGCATTGTAGACGTTATGGATGCCAGGGATGTTTAAGGTAAGACGCAGCGGCTCGCGGTCGCGGCGCAATACAGTGAAATGCGTCTTGGTGCCTTCACTCACCACATCGATCGCTTGCACATCATTGAAAGGCTCAAACCCAAAGGTCAATACTGGACGGCCAATATCGTCAATCATCGCATACAGCTCAGGATCATCACCGCAAACCACGGCCAAACCATAAAACGGCATGTTTTGTAAAAACTGAATATAAGCCGCTTTGAGCTTATCAAAGCTGTTTTCGTAAGTGTCCATATGGTCTTGATCGATATTGGTCACAATCGCCGCCATCGGATGCAAGGACAAAAACGACGCATCTGACTCATCGGCCTCGGCCACCAAATAACGACTGCTACCGAGCGCGGCGTTTTTGCCAGACGCATTGAGTTTACCGCCGATGACGTAGGTTGGATCTAGCTGCGCCTCTGCCATCATTGTGGTCAATAAGCTGGTGGTGGTGGTCTTGCCATGTGCACCCGCAACCGCGATACCATGACGATAACGCATCAGCTCGCCCAACATATCAGCACGGCGCACCACAGGCAGGCGCGCTTCTAATGCTGCTTTGACCTCAGGATTGCTCCGATCAATCGCGGAGGACACAACGATGACATCGGCATTGGCGATGTTTTTAGAGTCATGCCCAATCGATATATCGATACCTATCTGCTGTAAGCGGCGCGTCACCACACTGTCAGCAATATCAGAGCCGCTGACCTGATAGCCTTGATTGTTCATCACCTCTGCAATACCGCACATCCCCGAGCCGCCAATACCGACAAAATGCAGATGTTGAATACGGCGCATTTCTGGTATTTCGATCAAACGCTTGGGTAGAGATTTTTCAGAGGTAGACATAAGAGATTCTCTTGGTTAAAGGCAAATAAAATAGGGTGAGTCAAAATAACTGATTAAGACAATCAGCCTCAACGCCTGTCTGACAACGGCTGACAACGATAGAAACTATAACGTTTGCCAAATGATATCAGCAACCTGCTTGCTGGCATGGCGATTGGCAAGCGCGTGGCCTTTTTTGGCCATCTCCAAACACGTCGCGCGATCCAGTGCCGCCAGCTCTTGGCTCAAGCGCTGCGCGGTCAGCTCAGACTGCGGCAATAAAATCGCAGCACCGTGGTCAGTTAACGTGCGGGCATTGGCGGTTTGATGGTCATCCACCGCGTGTGGCAATGGCACAAAAATCGCCGCAATACCGACGTTTTGAATCTCAGTGACCGTCAAAGCGCCGGCACGGCATACAATGACATCTGCCCAATTATAGGCGGCAGCCATGTCATCGATAAAAGGCTGTACCACAAACGTGTGCTGGCTCAAATCCTCATGATCGTAGGCCGCTTGCGTCGTTTGTTCATTATTACGGCCGCATTGATGACGCACATCAAACGGCTGATCTAATAGCGCCAAAGCCTTGGGCACATTGGTGTTGAGCGCCTGTGCACCCAGCGATCCGCCTACTACTAATAGCTTTAGGGGCGTGCTGTCGTGGATATCATAACGCTCAGTAGGCTTTGTGACGCCCGTAATGGCGTTGCGCACAGGGTTGCCCACCGTCTCAAGCTTAGCATCCTGCTGGCTATTGGCAAACGTATCTTCAAACGCTTGTAGCACCTTGGTCGCCATCTTGGACAAATAGCGATTGCTCATACCAGCGATGGCGTTTTGCTCATGAATGATTAGTGGAGTTTTGGTCAAACGCGCTGCAATACCGCCAGGCGCAGTGACATAGCCTCCAAAACCCACCACCATATCGATCTGATTGCTACGAATCACTTTGATAGCCGCCATCGTCGCCGAGAGCAGGGTCACCGGCAGCTTTAAGAGACGGCCAACGCCCTTGCCACGCAGACCCTGCATATCGATTGCATGAAAGCGGTAGCCTGTCGGCTCGACCAAACGGTTTTCCATACCAGCGGGCGTGCCCAGCCAGTGAATCACCGCGCCGCGTTTGCTCAGCTCTTCACTAACGGCCAGTGCCGGAAACACGTGACCACCTGTCCCAGCAGCCATCATTAGTATATGCGGTGTTTTCATGAACCCCTGCCTATCTTTTTTGTATTTATATGAAGCACTTATTGTCCTATCGTGGTCATGGCCCACCGTCCAAAACGAGCCGCCGAAAGCTGGCATAGTATAGTGTAAATTATGGGCTGATATATAGTACTTTATGCACGGTTAATAACAAAAATCCAAGCCATGAAAAATCACGGCTTGGGCGTTATTAGCATGTGCTTAGAGGCGCATTTTTCGGCCCCATCTTAGCACAAGGTTTTTTTCTCATTGTGCACATACTTTAGTAATAAATTACGCTATCGTTACTGCTTTGTTTAGGGCGTGTCCTCAATTCAATCGATAGCCATCTAAATGGGCTAAAAATGGCCAAATTTTGCCAACCATCGTCAAATAGCTGGCTAATATCTCGATATTATCTGCGCTATTTTCCTTGTTTGGCGGCAATTTATCTCATTTTTATCGCCATTTTTAAAATGAGGATACGCCCTAATGAGCGCGCTTGTGCTCGATTGCGATAATCAAATCTGTAGCAATATCGGTGCCACACTGGTCATCAATCTCGCGTACACAAGTCGGACTGGTAACGTTAATCTCTGTGATACGGCCGCCGATCAAATCAAGCCCGACAAACATAAGACCTTTTTCTTTGACGATGGGCGCGACGACCTCTGCCACTTGACGCTCCATATCGGTGAGCGGCATCGCCACCCCACTACCACCGGCCGCAAGATTGCCACGCGTTTCGCCTTTGACTGGAATACGTGCCAAGCTATAATCGACCACCACTCCATCGACGATAAGCACACGCTTATCGCCCTCGGCGATCTCAGGTAAGTAGCGCTGCGCCATGATCGGCAAGGTCTCAAGCTCGGTCAAAACCTCTAACGTCACCCCGATATTTGGGCTGTCAGCGGTCAGGCGAAAAATACCGGTGCCGCCCATGCCGTCTAAGGGTTTGACGATGACGTCTTGTTGCTCGGCGATAAACTGGCGAATGTGTGCCTGTTTGCTGGTCACAATCGTCGGACTCATATAGTCGCTAAACCAAGTGGCAAACAGCTTTTCATTACAGTCGCGAATCGCTTGTGGGTCATTGACCACCAATACGCCTGCCGCTTTGGCATGATCCAGCATATAGGTGGCATAAATGAAGCGCATGTCAAACGGTGGATCTTTACGCATCAAAACCACATCATAATCACTGATCGCGCCTGTGGCCTTGTCGCCCAAGCTATAAAAATCTGCCGGATCACGTTTGACGGTCACAGGCTGGGTATCGGCCATCAACTGACCGCGATCCAGCCACAGATCATGAATCTGACAATAGCCAAGCGTATGACCACGGTCTTGAGCCGCCCACATCATCGCCAAGCTGGTGTCCTTTTTATAATTGACCTGCTCGATAGGGTCCATGATGACCAGTATGTGTAAGGATTTTTTTTGATTTTCTTGGCTCATAATAATACTCATTTATATTAGATGGTTTAGGCGCGCTGATATATAACTGATATATAGCCGATATGTATACTAGCAATCACAGAGCAGCAGCCACTATAGCGATAATGACCAACTATACACCGTACTGCGCGCGGTAATGCTGCATTTTTGCAAGTTGGGTGGCGTCTTTGTACTGGCCGTTTGCCGCTGCCAAATAGCTGATCAGATCGTCGATATCGACCAATGCTCGTACTGGTACGTTTAGCGTCGCGGCCAGCTCTTGGATAGCAGAGTGCTCACCTTGGCCTTTTTCTTTGCGATCAAGCGCCACGATAATACCTGCCACGCTGGCGCCCGCTTGCTCGAGTATCTCGACCACTTCACGCATCGCTGTGCCAGCCGTAATCACATCATCGAGCACCCAGACCGCCTTACCGCTGACATCTGCACCCACCAAGTTACCGCCCTCGCCATGTGTTTTGGCTTCTTTGCGGTTATAGCCCCATTTGGCGTTGATACCGTGATGCTGCCACAACGCTTGCGCGGTGGCAGCAACAAAGGGAATGCCTTTATAAGCCGCACCAAAGATGACCAGCTCTTGCATGTCCGCCTCGTCACTTTTGGTCATTTGTGCCGCCAAAGCATCTGCATAGCCGCGTGCCAGCAGAGACAACATCTCACCTGTCGCCAGCAAGCCTGCATTAAAAAAATAGGGGCTGATACGACCAGACTTTAGGACAAACTCGCCAAACTTAAGCACTTGGTTATCAAGCGCCAGCTGAATAAATTGATGAGAAGAAAAAGAGGCGGTTTGAGCGTCAGCAGTTGCGGCATTTAGCATGAGATATTCCTATTGGCAAAAAAAGGCAAAAAAGTGGCGTTATTGTACGCATTATTGATCAGCTTGACCAACCGTTGATGGCATAATCCTGCATATTGGGATAACGCATCAATAAGCCATTACGCGATGAGAGGTTAAAGTAACAGTGACCGTCATGGCTGACTTGTATGTCCCAGCCCAAATGGTAGGCGGC
>JAFBJZ010000827.1:0-130000 GCA_016785225.1 Psettodes erumei
TCTAAGGAATTGGAAATAGCTCCTGAAAAAGATGATAAAACTAAAGAATATGCCATAAAATATGTGGCGATTGAGGAGGAAGTTGATATGACAGACAGTGACTCAGTATCTCCACAAGAACTACAACAAAAAATGACCAAACCTCAAGAGATTACAGTCGTACAAGACCAGCTAAAGATCAGTGTTGTTAAAGATAAATCTTTTAAAGTGATAAAAAAAGATGTTTGTGAGATGGATGATGTTTCTCCAATGCCAGTAGAGTCTGTAGTTGACACAGGAGCGAAGTTATATGAAACAAAAGACATTCCAGTCAAACAGCTCAAGTCAAAAGTAGAGTTAATTCAAGATAAAACAGAGAGGGCTTCTCTCATTAAAGAGAAATTACTTGACAGTCAGGTGCAACTTGAAAGAAACATGTCAGCTATAGCTGAACCAAAAGCAACATACCAGCACACTGCGATAGAGACAGAAACTCCAGAAAAAAATACTATAATAGAAAAATCCACCACATTTCTTCAATTTGAAGGGATGGAAACCAGACAGAAAGATGGGTCAGAACATATTCTTCAAAAGAAAGCAACCAAAACAGAAGATTGGCTAAAATTTGACAAACCAGACATTACAGTTGAAGAAATCCAGACAAAGACATCAAAATCCTCAAAAGAGAAAAGCCAGAGGCCAGGCAAAGGTAGAGCAATTGACCTTGAGGAAGCGCCGTCCCAGATAGTTAAAGTAAAAGATGAATATAGCAGTGTTACCCCTTTTGAAGTAATAGAAACAAAACAGGAACAAGTAGAAAGAAAGTTTTCGTTGGCACCTGTGATGGAAATTGCATCTGAAAGATCTCTCATTGTGAAAGATGGAGATGTTAAATCAGATACTCTACAGCGGTACATTAGACCCGATGAGTTAGTAAAAGATATTGCATCAGTAAAAAAGGATATTTATGAGATGGTTGATGTTTCACCAAAGAGAATGGAAGTGGAACAAGTCAAGTCAAAAATAGATTTAGTTCAAGATAAAACCAAAGAGGTTATGCCCATTGGAGAGATGTCACCTGAAAGACAGGAACAAATTGAAAGAAAGGCCTCATTTGTGTCTGTCCCAGACGTAAAATATCAATACTCAGCAGAAGCAGATGTTATAGAAAAACCTTCGGTGTCAGATAAATCCATCACATTATTTCCAGCTGAAGAAATAAAACATAGACAAAAGAAAATTGAAACAAAGACAGCTGTTCCTCCTGTCACTAAGGTGTTGGAGCTACAGATTACAGACTTTCAATCAAAGAAACCAAAACCCCTGAAAGACAAAGGTCCAAAAATGTCCAGTGAAGTAGTGCAGTCAGAGACAGATGCAGTTAAACATGACTACGGTAGTGTTACTCCATTTGAAGCAACAGAAACAAAACAGGAAGAAGGCAAAATAAAGTTTTCGGGGGCACCTGTGATGGAGATTCCATCTGAAAGATCCTCAATAGTCAAAGATGGAGATGTTAAAATAAACACTATCAAGCAGTTCATCACACCTGATGAGTTAGTAAAAGATCTTTCATCAATAAAAAAGGATGGTTATGAGAAGGGTGATGTTTCTCCAAAGAGAACTGAGTCTGTGAAGGACACAAAAGACATTATAGTTGAACAAGTCAAGTCAAAAGTAGACTTACTTCAAGATAAAACAGAGGAAGTTACACCCATTAGAGAGAAGTTACAAATAGAAGACAAACAAATTGATAGAAAGGCCTCAATTGCAACTCAACCAAAAGTAAAGTATCAACACCTTTCAGCAGAACAAGATGCAATAGAAGGACTTACTGTAATGGACAAATCCACCACATTATTTACAGCTGAAAATATAGAAGGTAGACAAAAGCAAACTGAAAGAAAGACAGCTGTTATTTCTGTAACTGAGCCTGCAGACATTGAGATTAAAGATATTCAGTCAAAGACACCAAAATCTCTAAAAGACAAAGGTACTAAAATTTCTAGTGAAGATGTGCAGTCAGAGACAGATGCAGTTAAACATGACTATGGTAGTGTAACGCCATTTGAAGCTACAGAAACAAAACAGCAACAAGTGAAGAGAACAATTTCAGTTACACCTGTGAAAGTGGTTTCATCTGACAAACATCAATTTAAAGATGGAGATAAATCAGACAGTCATCAGCAGTACATTACACCTGATGAACTAGTTAAAGATCTTGCATCAATAAAAAGGGATGGTTATGAGAAGGGTGATGGTTCTCCAAAGAGAATTGAGTCTGTAAAGGACAGAAAAGACATTATAGTTGAACAACTCAAGTCAAAAGTAGACTTACTTCAAGATAAAACAGAGGAAGTTACACCCATTAGAGAGAAGTTACAAATAGAAGACAAACAAATTGATAGAAAGGCCTCAATTGCAGCTCAACCAAAAGTAAAGTATCAACACCTTTCAGCAGAACAAGATGCAATAGAAGGACTTACTGTAATGGACAAATCCACCACATTATTTACAGCTGAAAATATAGAAGGTAGACAAAAGCAAACTGAAAGAAAGACAGCTGTTATTTCTGTAACTGAGCCTGCAGACATTGAGATTAAAGATATTCAGTCAAAGAAACCAAAATCTCTAAAAGACAAAGGTACTAAAATTTCCAGTGAAGATGTGCAGTCAGAGACAGATGCAGTTAAACGTGACTATGGTAGTGTAACGCCATTTGAAGCTACAGAAACAAAGCAGCAACAAGTGAAGAGAACAATTTCAGTTACACCTGTGAAAGTGGTTTCATCTGACAAACATCTGGTTAAAGAGGAAGATAAATCAGATAGTCATCAGCAGTACATTACACCTGATGAACTAGTTAAAGATCTTGCATCAATAAAAAGGGATGGTTATGAGAAGGGTGATGGTTCTCCAAAGAGAATTGAGTGTGTAAAGGACACAAAAGACATTACAGCTGAAAGTATAGAAGGTAGACAAAAACAAATTGAAAGAAAGACAGCTGTAGATATTCAGTCAAAGAAACCAAAATCTCTAAAAGACAAAGGTACTAAAATTTCCAGTGAAGATGTGCAGTCAGAGACAGATGTAGATAAACATGCCTATGGTAGTGTTACGCCATTTGAAGCTACAGAAACAAAACAGAAAAAAGTGAAGAGAACAATTTCAGATTCATGCAGTATGGAGGTTTCATCTGAAAAAGATAATATGGTAAAATATGCCGCATCAAAGACAGAGGACCTTTATGAATCCAGAGAGGATTCTCTGATAAGACCTTCAAAAAGTGAGGAGTACGCCAAGGAAAGTATCTTAGCTGAGCAGGAAGAGATTACTGATAAAGATATTTATTCAAAACAAATCAACATTGACAAAGTTGTACTTGTGGAAGATACAATACCAACAAAGGAGACACAAAGTCAACAAAAGGCACAAGTGTCAGATGTTACTCACCAAAAGGGGAATGATACCACAACAAAGAAAGTTGTCCTTTCACAAGGACATGAGGAAGACAAATATGATAGTATATGTCCAAACAAATCAGACACTCTAAACAACTACAGACAGGTTACAATTGAAGGCATTCAGTCTAAAACGGACACATTTAAGGACGTTTTTCTCAGCCCTATACCGACTACAGAAGAAATGCAGGAACAAATAGAAAGACAGGCGTTTTTTGAAGTACTACATGACAAAACCACCAACGTTACTCCAGTGGAAAAATATACAGTCACTGCAAAGTCAACAACTGAAAAATTACTGCGAGGCCAAGATGATCCAGAAAAAGACACCAGAATTGCAGACGTAATTGGCGATACTCAAATAGAGGTTCCAAAACAGATCTTGCACAAAAGTGCTGAATCTGATGTTACTGTAAAAGAAATTCAGTCACAGATAGTTACAGTTAAAGATAAAACAGCTGTAGTTAGTCCTGGTCAAGAAACAAAAACAAACCTGGAACACACTGAAAGCAAAGCTGCTGTAACAGCAAAAACTGAGGTGACAGCGGAAGAATCACTTACAGCAGACGTCAGACCAGAAAAGAATACCACAAGAAAAATTCTCAAAGACAGAATCACAACAGACCAGGACATTATTATGTCAGCTGAATTAGAC
The DNA here is from genome assembly GCA_016785225.1 of Psettodes erumei. NCBI lineage: Eukaryota > Metazoa > Chordata > Actinopteri > Pleuronectiformes > Psettodidae > Psettodes > Psettodes erumei. The sequence goes on from JAFBJZ010000827.1 coordinate 4,096, forward strand.
ACAAAAGATAAAGATAAGTTGCCAAAAATGGTCACTTTTGAGGACCAAGCTGCTGCAGTTATTTCCACAGAAGGAATAAAGGTGAGACAGGAACAAGTTGAAAGACAACCCACAGTTACATTACCATTAATTGAACAGGATGCATTGGAAAGCCAGCTGAAATTGGCTAAACCCAAGGAAATCAAGACAGAAGCCACAATAGTGGAATCAAAAGTAGTTGAAGAATTTCCTGAAAAAGAGAAACCAGACATAAAAGCCACTGAGAAAGAACAATTCAAAGGTGAGCAGTTAGTTATACCCATGCAAAGAAATGAGGAAATCTGTCAGTCCCAAGAGACTGCCCACGAAGAAGTGACGATTTCCAAAAAATACAAACCTTCAACAACAGAGTCAGAAGGTGATAGTGATGTGATACCTTGGTTTGAGTCCATAGTCAGAGAACCCTCAGTAACAGATGACACCAAGATAACGATTACTGGGAAGAAGACTGCCGACTACAAAACACATGCTCCTGAGGAAGGTGCCACCGGGAAATGGGAATCAGAAGTCAAACAGTCTTGTGTGGAAGAGGATGTCCAAAACTTCCTCCCTCAGGAAGTTGAAGCCATAATGAGAAAGGAGGGAGAAATTCAAGGGCTTCAGTCCATCAAAGAAACAAGGGTTTTGTCTTTGGAATCAGAAGGAAAGGAAAATGTCTCTTTTCAAGAATCTTCAAGAGGTATATAGGGAAACATTTTCAGTCACTGAGCACGTGTTCTTTGATTTGAGCATCAAACACTGTTGTGCACCTACCCGTTATCATCCTCTCAAGGATTTATCCGATTCATATCTTTGTCATCATCATTTCAAGAGGATATCCATGTCATATCACCCATTTTGTTTGGGCACAAACTGTATTCTTGCTCACTGTGAAGAATCGTGGCATGCTGTCAACTGAGACAGTCTCTTTTGGTTTCTTATCACCTGATATCTATACCACAATGGTTTCATGTTGTATGCTGGGTTTTTCCTCATCATTTTTCTAATTCTACATTTGTTGTGTCCATAATGTATGTCAGTGTTCCTGTGTTTGTCAGGAGAAAATGTTTTTTCACAGGTGAGGTGAGATATTTTCTTGGAAATTTCTTGGAAATTTCTTTCATCTTTGAACTCAGTCTTCCACACTTTCTTTGTGTATTTTCTATGTTTTCTCTGTATTTGTTTTTGCATGGTTCAGTACCCCCACCCCCCACCCCCCACCCGACGCAGCACTTATTAGGTTCTGATTGTTGTATAATTTCATTTCAAGTTCCTGTGAAGGATAAGGTGTCACCACCACAAGTTAAAGAACCACTGGCAGAGCCAGCTGCTCCTCAACAAGGTATCCACCTTCTCTTTTAAATGTCTTTTGGTGTTCATGTCTGTATGTTCTATGTGAGAGTCTCTTAAGACATTCGTACAAGAATGTCGCTCTTGAGCAAATACATATCTTTGAAACCTCTTCCTGAGAATGACATGCTATAAAAGAAAAGAAAGCAAACATGGTGGTACTAGCTACATAGACTAGCATTGTGAGCTCTGTTTTTTTGGTGACAAGCTATTCCAGCTAGAATGGAAGGTCTATGAAAGCTGTCTTTTGAAATCATTGTATACTTTGTACTTAAAGAGAGCAAACCCCAGGTTGCTGTAAAAGTTCAAGAAGCTGCCAAACGGCCTGAGGTCATTGACAAAACTAAGAAGTTGGAGAAGAAAATTACTCCAAAAGATGAAACTAAGCCAGGTATCCACAACATAATTCTTTACAAATTCATTCCACCACCTTGTGTACTTTTAGGTAGACAATATGTTCTGGTGATATTTTTCAGTACTTCACTTTCCTCTTTTTTTATACTTAAGTGGTCAAGCCGCAGCCTGTTGCAAAGGCTGAAGAACCAAGCAAGACGTTTGTGGAAGAAGAAAAACCAATCATGGTAGAAACGATAGCTCCTGAGACAGGTAGAGGTATTTGAAGGATTGAGATAGACACCACCGCTTTCCTGGAGCTTTTTAGTCATTCGTCATCTTTTTCTCTTCACCACTGCACATAACCCCCCACTCGTGATTCTTTACTGTTGTTGATCATGTAATGAGTTTGTCTTATCCAGGTTTATTGTTCTGTCCATGTTTTGTCATGTTGTGTTTTTTGGTCATTAATTCACTGACCTCAAATCCGATGTAAGCATGCTGCATATGTCCTTGGAATAGCTTAACTTAATTTCAGCTCATTATCTTTTCTTATAAAGCTGTCAATCAACTACATCATTTGAATCATTGGACTACTTTACTCCAACTATCTTTTCACAACTTTTATCACCTGTCATTCAGTCTGTATTAAATTACTAATTATATCAGAATGTCTGATGACAATTCTCACAGTTTTGTTAAATCTTTAAAACCAGTAGAATTGCTGTAGATGACCAATGACATGGCCTAATTAAATTTCTAAACTATACCTCTGTATTAGATGAAACCAAGGGACCTGTCCAAGCACCAGGAGGAGTCAAGAAAGGTAGGAGTACCGATTACCGTTCAGCAACTCGCAGCACTTGCATTTCTGTTACATTGCCACAAATCTAAAAACTGAATCTGGTTCACGCTTGAGTTTCTGATCATCAAGATCATCAACACTGTATTTAAAGAAAATCAAAGAGTTGAACATTAATTAGCTCTATTAGGCTCATTGCACACATATAAAAACAGACTTTTGGCTAAGTTATTTTAAGATATTTTAAATATATACGCAGTATTTGTTTTTCTGTAGTAACTATATTCTGTGAGAGTTGTTTTGTCATGTCTTTGTCTTCTTTTTTCTGTTTTGTCTTGTCGCATCATTTGAAGTTGATGTTGTATTTTTTATTTTTCTATGATTTTTCACTGTCATTACTTAGTAATTGTTTGTAAAAAAAAAACAAAAAAACAAAAAACTGTGATGTCAGATAAGTGTCAATCAGTAATGCCCAACCTTTGCTACCTCAGAAGGTAAAATTCAGTTGGAAGAGGTTGGCATCCTTGAGATTCCCCCCTTGAGAAAAACAACCAGAGTCATGAGAGAAGTGGAAGAGGAACAGGAGATTATCAAACTGAAGAAGATTCCATCAGTTCCACCTAAAGATGCTGAAGAAGAGGAGAAGCCTCAGAAGGTCACCGAGACCACTGTGTTCGATGTTGAGGAGATGGTTCATAAAGAAGAGACTGTTGAGATGTCATTTGCCACCAGGAGACCTGTGGAGGAGAGGAAGCCTCGAGAGAGAGCAACTGTGGATAAAAAGCCAGAAGTTATTAAACCTAAAGGAAAGGAACCAACAGAGGTTCCTAAAGATGCATGGACCCGCCAGAAACCCATTCAAAAAGATGATAAACCAGAAGATAAGATTTCGCTGAAGAAAACCCCTAAGACACCAAAGGAAGAGGAATCTGCCCCACCTAGTGCAGCCTTGAAAAAAGTGAAAACATTGCCTTTGGATGAAATGGAACCAGAAGCAATCAAACTAAAACCATTTGAGACGCCTGATAAACCCACAGAGGAGCCAGAGAAAGATCAGATGGAGAGGCCAGACAGGGACATTGAACCCTTCCAGAAAGTAGAGAGAATCCCCAGAGAAGTAGAGGCCAAAGAACCTCCCAAAAAAACTGAGAAAGCTCCTCCAGAGGTAAAAGAGACACCAGCCAAGGTCTCAAAGCCACTGATTAAGAAGAAAACTCCAGAGAAGGAGCCAGAGGAGGTCAAAGCACCCACCAAGGTAAAGAAAATCCCAACACAGGAACAAGAGCAAGCAAGCATAAAGCTGAAGCCCTTTTCTCGGCCTTCCAAAGAGGATGTGGAGCATGAGAAGAAACCAGCTGAGGAGAAAGAGAAGAAGCCAATCGATGACCTGCACCGTCGTCGTATAAGTCCAGATGAAAAACCAAAAGAAAAAGAGCCAGAAGCTAAACCTATGAAACCTGAGATACCAGAATCTCCAGAGAAGAAGTTGGTAAAGCCAAAGGAGTTAGAGGCAGTTCCAGTAGAGAAGAAGGTGTCTCCTGTGCCAGCTGCTGTTAAGAAACCTGAAAAGGTTCCTGAGGAAGCCAAACCTCTGCAGCTGAAGAGGGGAGTCACACCCAAAGTGAAAGAGGAGAAGGAAGAAATTGCTCTGAAGCCTCTGGAGCAGCTCAAGAAGGTTCAGCTGAAAAAGACACCATCTCCAAAAGTGGAGAAGCTTAAAGAAGCAGAGGCGGTCCCTGTTGAGAGGAGGCCAAGTGTTGATAAACTCAAAAAGGTTCCGAAAACTATTTCACCAAAAGATTCAATTGAAGCAGTGACTCTTAAAAAGATCGCAAAGAAGCCATCTCCAGAAGAGGTGAAGCCTGCAGAACCAGCAAAGCCTGATAAAGGGAAGATCCCCCTGGTGAAGGAAGTCTCTCCTGGAGCTGTACAAATGAAGAAGGTTGCCACGCAGCCTGAGGAGGAGGTATTTGAAGAGCAGTTTGAAGGGGAGGAAGAGGCAGAGCAGGAGGAAGATGAGGCCTGGGGCTGGGAGCTGGTGCCTCATGAGAGTTATGGCTCTGAGGACTGGGAGGGTGAAGGAGAAGATGGTGCTCTGGAGGTTCCAGGGGTGACCAGGAGAGGTGAGATGGTGGCGGCCCCAACTCGTTGGGTGACGACCAAGAAACTCTCATGCCCTGAATAATCTCTACCCATTCCCACCATCATGCCTCCATGTAAACCATCTTTACTTCACCACATCTTAAGTGTGATACGATCTACGCCATCTTTTTCTTATATTTATGTTAATTATCATTGTTTGTCAAACTGTTTGTTCACGTTCATCACTTTCTTTCATTTCTGTAATGTCTTGTGTGTTTGCCATTTCATCACACCATTGTCATCAGTCAATGTTCTCCACACTCATGTCATCTTCATTTGTGTTTGTTATTCCATCTCTTCCTGGTATGAAAGATACATCACTGCAGTCGTTGTCATCATTGTTTTCATTACTTCATGAATTTACCTATCCATTCAAGTTGACATAACATATCTCCCGGCCATGGCATGTTTATAAAGACACTGAGGTATAACTACACTGTGTGCAGCAAATGAATTTTCACTGTTTCCGAACAGAGGGGCAACCAGCAGAGGAAGCAGGAAGAGGTAGAGGTAGAGGGCTGAAACGTAAGTGTATTATCTGAATAAATCTGGAAACTGTGCCTATTACATTCTTCATCCTGCATGGGAATGCCATAGAATCCTTCTTGAAATTTAAATATGAACTTATTCATTGTCTTCATATGTATTTCAGCCAAGCAGACCCCATCCCCTGGAGAAGGCAGGGGCCGTGGCCTAAAGCCTGGCGGAAAAGGTACCCCACCACCGGAGGACCCCTTCGGAGGCTTCAAGCTCAAAGCTGTCCCTCTGAAGTTCATCAAGAAGCTCAAAGACATTGTGCTGCAGGAGGCTGAGTCCATTGGCTCGTCTGCTGTGTTTGAGTGTGAGGTTTCACCCTCCACTGCCATCACTTCATGGATGAAAGATGACAGCAACCTGCGTGAGAGCCCCAAGCACAAGTTCACCTCCGACGGCAAAGATCGCAAGTTGAACATTATTGATGTCCAGCTTTCTGACACTGGTGAATACACCTGTGTGGCCAAAAATGCTGGCAAGGAAATTTCATGCACAGCCAAGCTCATTGTTGAAGGTATTCTTTTTCTCTGGCTTACTGTCACCAAAAGGACTTTGTACCCTGTGGACCACAAATAGTATCAAGTGTTAAATTTCCTTTTTATCTCCTCACAGAGCTGCCTGTGAAATGGATCAAAGAGCTGGAGGAGGAGACTTCAGCACTTAAGGGTCAGCCCTTGTACATGACCTGTGAGTTGAACAAAGAGAGAGATGTGGTATGGAAGAAGAATGGGGAGCTCCTGAAGAAAAAGGCTAACAAGATTCAGATCAACATCATTGGTATGCAGCACGCTTTGACCATCCAGAACAGCATAGACGAGGACGCTGGTTCCTACTCATGTGAAGTGGCCGGACAGGAGGATGTCAAGACCACAACAAACGTCAAAGTGATTGGTAAGAAGAAGAGTTTATGCATGTCCCTAAATACAATAACGACATTGCAATACGAGAAAGTAAAAGGACAGATCATAGACAAGTCATTCAGAAAGAAATTATCCAAACAAAACTAAGATTAGCATTATTTTGATTCCAACTATTTTTAGCAACATTTGTTGTGCAGACTGTGTCTACAATGTCATGTTTAACTCCAACAGAAATCATCAAAGACTGGATTGTGAAGCCGCTGAGAGACCAGCATGTGAAACCAAAGGCTAATGCTACATTTAAGTGCGAGCTGTTCAAGGACACTCCCAACTGGAAGTGGCTCAAAGGGGAGAATGAGATCACTCCTTCTGACAAGATTGAGATCAAGAGGGATGGAAATGAGCTGACACTCACTATCAAGAACTGTCAGCCTGAAGACGTAGCAGAATATGCCATGGAGGTTGAAGGACGCATCTACACTGCCAAGCTAACATTAGGAGGTTTATCTGTCTGCATACTTGCCTCATTTTAACCTGAGCCCCTCAAATACTTTGCTAATATTTCTTTCTTTTGGTTGATGTTCATGAGTGCTAACGCAACCTCTCTCTCAGAGCGGGAGGCTGAGATCCTGAAGCCCTTGGCCAGTGTTGAGGTGACTGAGAAGGAAGATGCCATGTTTGAGACAGAGATCTCTGAGGACGATGTTCCAGGGGAATGGAAGCTCAAAGGAGAGGTTTTGACCAGATCCCCGGTAAGACTGGATGCTCTTATTCACTTGATTTGTGCCACTTATGTCTTGCACCATGCATTTCTACATTTGCGTGTTAATTTTCACTTCACTCCACTCCACTTTTTATATATATATAATCGTACTGTAATGTGCTCATCAGACGTGCGACATCCAGATGGAGGGTACAGTGCGTAAGCTCATGCTGAAAAATTGCCAGCTGGATCAGGCCGGAGAAGTGTCCTACCAGGCTCTGAACGCCATAACCAGCGCAATGCTCAATGTCAAAGGTAAGATGTATTCCTGGTATCCAGGAAGGGAATTACGATGTGTCGTCATTTTAGGATATTGTCTGTAAAAATAAAGGTGCAAGGTCTGTGGGCAATAAAATAAAGCTATATGGCATGTAAGAGCAGACCTTAGATCTTTATTTTTAATAGGTTTGAACAGTGGAATCTGCTATTTGGTTTGAGACTTTTTACAGCCCAAGAAGATAAAAAGGAATTTTGACGTGGGATCCCAACAATTTCCAATGGTCGAATTGGTGTCCTGTATTTGTGGTTCTGTTCTGTTGCACAGTCTGTTCAGTGGAAAACATGATCCTGTCTGTCATGTGTGTGTCACCTCACAGTACATTAGTACTGTCTTTGGTTAAATGTTTCGTGTCAAATCGAAGGGCAGTGGCCAGTTTCTAACTCACACCGAACACCGTGTTCAGGAATGGGCCACTCTATCTGACATGACAACGCATCGCCTTGGTTTTACCAAAAATAAAGGTTCAGTTACTGTTTAATGTCAGAAAAGCAGCAAACGTCATTGGAAGGTATCTGCTGATGAAGAAAGAACTACCCGGAAAATGAAGATTCCTTGTCACATTCTGATGAAAATGGACAAGATGGTGGATTGGTCCTTCCCTGGGACAAAGCTTTTGGCAGCTGGGTCCAACATAAAGAAGCCACATCACCAGCAGCAACCGGAGACAACGGCCTTTGTGACAGTTCTCAAAACAAAGTGAAATAGTCTTCCGTAGATGACCAACTACAGCATACAAGGGTGTAGTTAAACTGGCCACTGATTGTTGTTGTTGTGTTGTTGTTGTTGTTGATGTGTTGTTGATGTTCTGTCACCTTTCAACCCAGAAATCGAAATGGATTTTGTTGTCCCGCTGAAGGACGTCTCTGTGCCTGAAAAGAAACAGGCTAAGTTTGAATGCACCATCACGAAGGATGTCTCTAAGGTCATGTGGTATAAAGGTGCTGACATCATCACGTCAGACCAAAAATATGACATCATCGATGATGGAAAGAAGCATATGCTGATCATAAACTGCTGTGAGTTTGACGATGAGGACGAATATACGATTGAGGTTTTGGGCAAATCCTCAACCGCTCGGCTGACAGTGGAGGGTAAGTGCTGGACCACTGGACATGAGGAGCAGAACATGTATTCATTGAGTTGGTTGCTTTCTTATGCAAGCTAACTCACATGAACATGCTTTATTAATACCATTATAGGTATCAGGCTCAAATTTATCTCACCGATCAAGGACCAAACGGTAAAGGAAGGCAAAACGGCTCGGTTCGAGCTGGAACTCTCTCATGAGAACATCCCCGTCACTTGGTACAAGAACGATGTTAAAATTCATCCAAGCAGAACAGTTCTCACTCATGTGGACGGAAAGAAACATGTGCTAGAAATGAGGGAAGTGACTCTAGATGATACGTGCCAGATTAAGGCTGAGGCTAAAGGAATTCCTTCCATGGCCAACCTGACGGTCATAGGTAAACCAAGAGCTACCATCTGCTCTCTCTCTGTGTCTTCCTCATCCCGTGTCTCCTCTGTTTGTTCAATCTGTCCATGTTTTACACAACAACCATCTTGTGTATTTGTATGTTCTGTGTTGTTTTCTGTGTTCCTCGTCTTTTTTGACCACGTAGTACATATTGGTATATGTACAATGGAGAGTCACCCAACAATGTCCCCCTTCCAGAGGGAGATGCATACTTCACGGTTAAGCTGCAGGACTACACTGCAGTGGAGAAAGACGAGGTGGTTCTAGATTGTGAGCTCAACAAAGATGTCAATGTCATGTGGTACCACAACGAAGCCGAGATCAAGCCCTCTAAGATGGTGGCCATTAAGGCCGAGGACAAACGCAGAACCCTCATCATCAAGAGGGCTGGCGACAAAGACAAAGGGCAGTACGTATGTGACTGTGGAACAGACAAGACGACTGCAACACTGCACATCGAAGGTAAAGACAGAATTGGTTTTGGTGCTCACCTGTACTGAGGGTACCTGGTTAGCTCACCCATCACCTGTACAGCCTCCTAACCGCTCCTCATGCCCCATCACTCACCTTAGTTTTACTTTCTCCACCTGAAGCACCATCACTTCATCACCTGTGTGTGGTCTTTCTCGTCTATGTTTTACTGTCTCTTTGTCTACCCCTGAAGACACTAGTCCAGAAGGTCTTCACAATGGTTCTCATCAGTCCTTAGATAAATAGACCCCTTTATTGTTCTTTTAAAGAACTGTGGCACCTCGCAAATCTAATGGGCCCATGTAGAACCATTAGGCTCATCAGAAGTTCCATTTTGTAATGATGTCACCAGATCCTTCAGCACCAATAACAACCAATAACAGTCCCTGCCCAGCTGGACCACCCCAGTAGGGGTTAGAGCTGTTTTATACAAGCTTTAATTTACTCAGATCAGAGTCAAAGATGAAACAAATATGTCTTTCTGTGTTTGTCTGTTATATGTATGGACATACTGTATATATTTATATACACATCATATCCAATATATATATATATATATACAGTATATACCTTGTGTGTTTCTTCACGTTGATTGTGTTGAATGTTTAAACGTCTTCACGACGAGTTTTGTCCCCTCTTGCGAACGTCAGCTCGCCACATCAAGGTGCTTCGACCGATCTATGGCGCTGAAGTGTTTGACGGAGAGACGGCTCGGTTTGAGGTCGAGCTCAGTGAGGACGACGTCCACGGCCAGTGGAAACTCAACGGAGAGATCCTCAGTCCGTCCGCTGTAGGTTAAAATGCATCTCAGCTGATATTCCCTCTTCCCGTGGTTCCATTCACTTTCATTGTGACTGAATCCAGATCAGGAGTTTCACATATCTTACCTGTCAGGGTTCAGAAGGCTGATCTCTGGTCAGCTAACACATGAGAGTGAATTGACCACGCCTCGCTCTGATCGCTTCTTTGCGGCCTCGTGTTTTTGCTGAAACGCTGAAGTTTGTTGACCATCTGCAGGACGTTGAGATCGTGGAGGACGGTGCCAAACACACTCTGGTGTTGTACAACTGCAAAGTGCCTCAGACAGGCGAGGTGGCATTCAGCGCCGCCAATGCCAAGTGTTCTGCTAACCTGAAAGTGAAGGGTGAGCGTTCACTGCCTCAAACTGAACATGTGTTCCAAACAAAGCACTGTGCTCATGCTTTTCTTCTTTCACCCTGAAAAGCTTCTCATCTTCGTGCTCTTCTTACCTTGGCGTTAACTCTGTCTGTCTGAACCAACAGAGCTCCCGGTCTCGTTCATTACGCCGCTGGCTGATGTGCATGTGTACGAAAAGGATGAAGCAAAGTTCGAAGTGGAAATTTCTAGAGAGCCCAAAAGCTTCCGTTGGCTAAAGGGCTCTCAGGAGCTGTCAAACGATGACAAGTTTGAACTCCTGGTGGAGGGAAAGAGGCACACTCTTATTGTGAAATCTGCCAAATATGAGGACGAAGCCAGATACATGTTTGAGGCTGAAGATAAGAGGACGTCCGGGAAGTTGATTATTAAAGGTAAATGGAGTCGGAACGTTTTAGTTTCATTAGAACGGAAGCGCAGCATCGGCTTCAACATCTGAACCCAGGAGAGCGGAGGCCGCTCACATGTCCATGCCTTTTACTGTGGATGTTTATGTTCTTTATTCCTAATAGTATTGTGACCCCTTGACCTTTCCTGTAGCACCACCCTCAGGCTAAGGCGAGCAAATTCATCAGGAAGTCGTTTGTTTTGTCCCAACACTTTCATATCGGGGCTGTGATGAAGCCTCACTAGCAGGACTCAGGACGTCTTAACATTTTAGACCTGGCCTTCTGAAGCCATTATAATCTTCAGATTTTCGCCGTGTTACAACTTTAAGCCTAATTCACCTATGTATGTGTATACATATAATCTCTCTGTCAGGTATTCGCCTCGAATTTATCAAGCCGATTAAAGACGTGACTGTGAAGGAACGAGAAACCGCAGAGTTCAGCGTTGAACTCTCTCATGAAAAAATCCCAGTGGTCTGGTACAAAAATGACGTCCGCCTGCACCCCAGCAAGGTGGTGCACATGTCGGAGGACGGGAAGGTCCACACGCTGGCCTTCAAGGAGGTCACCATTGACGACACCTCCATGATCAAAGTGGAGGCCATGGGCAAGACGTCAGAGGCCATGCTCACTGTGCTCGGTCAGTATAGTTTCCTGCGAGGCCACACAGAATTTAAAGTGTCAGAAAGTAATGCTCCATGTGTTGGTATTTAATGGGGTAAATGGAGATACTTCAGGTGATTTTTCTTACTTCATTCGGTATTCTCTGCAGCCACTGAGAGCGTTTGCGTCTTTGTCACAGTCGGCGGGAGAGCTGCTTACCTGCTCTTGTGTGGTTTGAACTTGCTTCTGTCGTTGCTTTATCGCTGGTGTCCTCTTGCAGAGGGCGACCTGTACTTCACAGGAAAGCTCCACAACTACACCGCCGTCGAGAAAGACGAGGTGATTCTGTCCTGTGAGCTGAGCAAAGCCGCAGGCGAGGTCAGATGGTTCAAGGACGGTAACGAAATCTTTCCGTCCAAGAACGTTCTCCTGCAATCAGATGGCAGGAGGCGCATGTTGGTCATCAAGAAAGCGTCGAAGAGCAACATTGGGGCGTATACCTGCGACTGTGGCACCGACAAAACCACAGCCAACCTGAACATCGAAGGTAATACCTGCGGCGACCTGTCCACTCACCCAGACCACGGTCAGGACTTCAGAATCGGGCCCTGTCCACCTCCATTCTCCAAACCCCTCAACCCGGACCGCTCTTCACCTCCCCTCCATCATCCATCTGTGTGTTGTGTTGTGTCAGTGTGAATGTTTGTGATGACACCTGAGGATGCCCAGCCTCCGCATCTCAATCTGATTATTATAACTGTGTATGGAAACACAACAAGGGAGACTTAACGCTCATGTAAATGTCTCCTCAGTGTTCATATACATGTTTTAATATTCAGACAGACATCTGTGCAATTCTGTTTCATTTATTTGTATTCATTCCATTCATCATTTGTCTTTATTTTACAAAATGTAAAATCCAAATGTATGAACCTAAGCTGTCCTCATATCCACTGATCTGTGGACAAAGACCCGTCTGTCCCACTGTGTATATGTACTGTATATATACGTATATTACTGTTTTCACCTGATGTTCTCCTGGCGGTTTCAGGTCTCAGTCAGTGGTTTCCGCTAACGTCTTTTTAAACCCCTGCAGAGCGCGACATCAGGGTTGTTCGCCCGCTCTACAGCGTGGAGGTCATCGAGACGGAGACGGCCAAGTTTGAGACGGAAATTTCCGAGGAGGATCTCCACGCCACCTGGAAACTGAAGGGAGACACGCTCCACCCATCTGCTGTAAGATGGAACAGTGACAACTCCGTTGGAGCTCATTCATGCTCGGTTTAACCGAGATGCTCTTTGAACTGTCCATGTTTGTTCTCAGGACGTGGAGATCAAGGAGGAGGGAACCCGACACATTTTGACCCTCTTCAACTGCAAAATGGACATGGCCGGAAGCGTGGACTTCTCGACAGCGAATGCCAAATCGTCAGCTCAGCTCAGGGTCAAAGGTGACGAGAACCACAGTTTGCTTCACCGCATCGGGTCACAAACCGAGCATCTTCTTCATCCTGATTGGTTGGCTGAGGGAACACAAGCGGTAGTGTTGGATCATCAGCTGGTTATCTTAGCTTAGCATAAAGACTGGATTAAAAAGTTGAGTTAAAATATCTGAAATAGTGAATCTTCATCCAGGTGTTAGTTTCACACGACAGAGGTGAGAACTGTCATGAAGACAAAAATAGAAGCAGGACAGGAAACAGTCGCCCAGATGAGATAAAGCTCAGTCTGTCAAATTCTCTCACGGTTGCTCTCACATCTTATCAGGCAAAGATAATGTCACACACACACACACACACACACACACACACACACACACACACACACACACACACACACATCAACCTGACATGGAGAAAGCTGCTCATTGTCAACAAAAACTGACATCCCAACAAGTCATTTATCCTCTTGTTTTCCAAGAAATTCATTTTTCCATTGTGAGATAATCCACTTGAAAGAAGGGGAATAATCTCAGGTACTGACTGATAATATGTGTTTAAATAAGTTTCAGTCTTAAACTGCCACAAGCTAAAAAACAGTCTCCACTTTAAAAAGTGAACTTTCAGAAGGTGAAATCACTTGTTGGGAGGAAGTTTTTTTTTTTTTGCAGTGTAAGTGACTTTTTACTGTATTTTTGGAAATGCAGAGCTCCCGGCGAGTTTGCAGAGAAACCGACAGCTCGCTGATTAAATGGCCGCCCCGGCTCTCAGCCCGCTGTCAGCGAGGCCGCCACGCGACCTGTAACTGGCTGTTAAGGGGGGGGCTTTAATTCAGGCACGCCAAGAAGCCCCGTTGTAAATAGTTGATGCGTCTCGTTAATCCAGGCCGACATCCCGGATCTGCGTAACCACAACTCCCGCGACGGCGGTTTACGACACGTGACTCCGGTGTTTTTCTGCAGCGCGATGTTGGGTAACTCCTGCGAGGAGCTCCGCATTCTCCTTTACCAGGGAAAAATGTGCAGGCCGGTGATTGACAGGAGCAGATTGGCCTCCCCTGATGGGTTTGGCAGAGCTGGGCTCTCGGCCAATCAGGCCCCTCGGTTATTTTAGAAGCCGCATGCCTTATCGAGAGCGGGTTCGCGGTGATTGGCAGGGGCCGGGATGCAACCCCGTCCCTCACTGGTTTGTGACGGCCATATACATCTGACGGCAGGTCGTATGCTAATGAGCGTGGCCCCCAATGCCAAGTCCCAGGGTGGCTGTCTTCAGTTGTCCTGAGGGCTTCCAGCGGCCTGCCCTCAGCCCAACCACACCATGAGGATTAGCCACTGAGGATTAGCCGTTTCTCTCTGGGGATTTTTTTTGGATCTATTCACCTGTTTCTGGGGGGGGGCTAACCATGTCTTCTCCCCAATCCAAAGCCCGAGTGATCGGCCTGATGAGGCCTCTGAAGGATGCCACCGTGACCGCCGGGGAGACCGCCACCTTCGAGTGCGAGCTGTCCTACGAAGGCCTCGCTGTCGAGTGGTTCCTGGAGGGTAAAAAGCTGGAACCAAGCGACAGAGTAAGTCCCAACACACCGGACCCGGTCCTCTGCCATGTCTCCGTCCCACAGTCGCGAGTTCACTTCCTGTTGACATTCTGAGGCAAAGTCCCCCGCGGGTCCTCCATGACTTTTCTCTGCTTCAGCCAGTCTTCATATAAGGGCCTGCTGGTGGAGGTTCAGGATTCCAGCTGAGCATTTGATCCTGGTTTTGAGATAACGTGGTGCAGGGGAGGCTTTTCTGCCCCGCAAGCGTTTCTGCGGGGTTATTTTTAACAGCCGCGGGAGGCTGAGGCGCAGGGCAGGTGGCAACAGGAGCTATTTGTCAGCTGGGGTTCGAAAACCACAGGACTTTCTGTCTGCTGTGTTTTTGCAGAGTTCTCGACTGTTTTCACGCCAAAGCGAGAGCGGGTGCGAGTCCCGGCCCCGTCTCCAGCCATAACGCGGGATTAGTTTGATTATCGGATGTAACCCGAGAACTGAGCTTTCCGCAGACACATGATCTCTCTTTGGGTTGTGCAAGTGTGATTTACGGCGCGTTACGTGGGTCGAGATTCACACGCCAAATCATCTGTTTCATCAGATCCCAAAGTGAAGGCAGCGATTGATGGCATCTTGTTTTTCTGTCACTATAAGGTTAAAAACAAGAGCATATGGAGGTTTACAGTGTCATTGGGTCTTTGATTTCGATGCCGCAGTCACAAACGCTGCTGAAATCTCAGTCGTGTGGTTCAGTCCGCTTGTTTAATGGCTGTTTTCATTGGTTATGAAACCAGTGCAAAGGCGGTGGATTCAAACTCAGAGAAAAACCAAACAAACTGAACTTGTATGAATGTTATTATGAGATTAAAATTTAAATCCACAGAAATGAGAGAGGTTGAGATGATGAAAGCGATTTTAAAATGGATCCTGTTTACTTTAAAACTAGGTCTTATGTTTTACTGCTTTAATCCCAATAGTTCATTAGTTGAAGTGGAGAGCTGAAGGTGAATTGAACTTTTATGTTGGTTAAATCACATATGAACAAACAGCGTTTGAGGCTGAATGCTACATAAACTCCCGGCAACATTAGAGCTGATCTGATGTCAGATTAAATTTCACTGAAAACAAAATCAGTCTGTCAATTGACAATATTAGTGTCTGCAGCCGGTTAGACGTCGATCTTGGCCATTTTCATGTTTCACCAAGTGTGTTATAGGCCGGTTCTGGATGAAAGCATCGCCATCGTTTATGGAATAACCACTCCAGGTCTTCGAACTCATCAGCATAAAAGTGTTTATTTCATAAAGAGGCTCAGTCTTATAAGAAAAACATAATGATTGATGCGTAAAGGTGACCTGTTATAACTTAATCTCACTACACCACAAAAGAGTGATAATTGTTTCTTTTTTTTCCTCTAATAACAAATGGAATGGCGGCGATGGGAGAAGGTATTTGTCGCGTTTAATCCCTCCTCAGTGAGTTGTGTAGCTGTGGGCTCGGGTGTGACAGGCGGAGGATGCGTGGTAAAATCAGCCCTCAGGTGTCAGAGGTCACGCGGTTTAAATCGGGGAAAGGAAAGCAGCTGTCCGTGTTCGTTTTAGCTGTCAGGCTCAGCTGACTGACTTCACTCTCGGCCCAGCTCTGTGTCTTCTCAATCCGTATGCTGTACACCTGTCAGGTAAGCTTCAGGGAAAAGCATCCCAAAAATCCCTTACGCTGCCTTTTGGAGCCCAACGTGAAAGACCAGAGATGAAAAACACATTTGCTCAGTGTCAGACTTGTTAATACGTGTGAATACTGTGGACCTGCATAACTCTGCAGACCTGACAGTCTGTGTTCAGGGAAGAAAAACCCTGATTGGCAGGTGGTGTTCAGTTGAACTAATACCCTGAACGCTGTCCTCGATGCCCCTGCACCATCGCTGTGTGAACATGTGTGTGAATGTGAGATCAGATAACAGACAGTGAAGGGAAACATTTGGACCCGCTGCGAACGTAACACTACAGAAACGCCGGGGAGGAAACTACAAACCAGACAGAAACTGAGGTGAAGTTAAATCAAGTTGCTTCACTTTTAAAGCCAGCTCCTAAATGTAGTGGTGTAATATTATCTGTTAGCACGTGGGGAGTCGGTTTCACTGAAAGTCAGTAGCCCCGTCAGCTACGCTGGCTAACGTTTAACTAAAGACAGGTTTGTTAGACATGCTCCCCATGCTAATGCACACATTGTTTTAAGGGCAGGTTGCTGACTGGCTGTGTTGAACCTGACAGGTGGTGTTGAAGTCGGAGGGAAAAGTCCACAGCCTGACACTGCGCGACGTCCAGCTGAATGAAGCCGGACAGGTCAAAATCACCGCCAAAGACTTCCTGACTGAGGCCAACCTCATCGTCAAAGGTGAGACGACGTCTTCTGATTCCGCTCAACTCTGCTGATGACGTCTTTTTTGCACCGTGGAGTAATTCATCACCTTCTGAAAATGTGGTTGCTGCTCCATTTTAGCAGAACAGAAGCTAAACGACTGTCCCGTGTGTTTTATGTGCGTTCAGAGCCGGCGGTGGAGTTCACTAAGCCTCTGGAGGACCAGACGGTGGAGGAGGAAGCCACCGCCACGCTCGAGTGTGAAGTTTCCAGAGAGAACGCAGAGGTCCAATGGTTCAGGGACGGACAGGAGATCAGGAAGACCAAGAAGTACGAGATGATCGTCGAGGGCCGCAAGAGAGCGCTAGTCATCCACGGCTGCACCCTGGACGACTCCAGGACGTACACTTGTGATGCTAAAGACTTCAAAACCTCCTGCTTCCTCAGTGTTGAACGTGAGTACAGCTGGAAAATGAAAATTGGACATTTGTGGAAGTTAATTGGCCTTAAAAGACCCACGATGTTAAAAATCCAAAAGGAATAGAACAATTTTGTAAGACAGACTGCTAATGAGTCTCTGTTTGTGTGGACAGCTCCACATATTGAGTTCACGAAGCCGCTCCACGATGTCGAGGTCAAAGAGAAAGAATCTGCCAGGTTTGAATGTGAAGTATCCAGAGAGGACGTCAAAGTGAGCACACCGGCTTCTTCTGTTTGTCCAAATGAAATGGTGATGTCTCAGCGTTTGTCTCTGAGACCTCCTCTTCCTCGCTGTCTCGCAGGTCTGCTGGTTCAAGGACGGAAGTGAAATCAGAAAGGGAAAGAAGTACGAAATTATCGCTCAAGGTCGCCAACACATCCTCATCGTCCACAAGTCTGTGTTTGATGATGAGGCTGAATACGAATGTGACGCCAAGACCTCCAAATCCTCCGGCATGCTCACTGTCGTCGGTAAGAAAGCTCTTCACAAGTTTAGAGATTCTTCACTTGACAGATTAAATGGTGGCGTCTTCAAACTAAAATAAATGTTTTCAGGGTGTTTGAAAAATTTTGATAAATTAGAGAAATTAGCTGCATTAGCCAGGATTAGTTAAATCCCAAACCATCTTCTTTACACATGTATTTAAAGGTTTTTTTCATCCACTGAACTCGTCTTCTCAGGTAGAGCAGTCTCCTGAATCTCTGTTGTTGAGTTGAGCTCTGAACTGGTTTCACCGTCGTGTCTGTCCGTCTCGTTGCAGAGGAGGAGGCGAGGTTCACCAAGAACCTGTCCAACGTTGAGGGGACAGAGACGGACAGCGTGAAACTGATCTGTGAGGTCTCCAAACCCAGCGCTGATGTTACCTGGTACAGAGGAGATGAGGAGCTGCCGGAGGGCGGCCGCTACGAGCACATCGTTGACGGCAAGAGGAGGATCCTCCTCATCCAGGACCTGAAGATGGCCGATGCCGGAGAGTACAACTGCAGGCTGAGTCCCAGCGTCAAGACCTCCGCAAATCTCAAGATTAACGGTATGGAAAGAAAAAAAACACACGTGTTAATAATCTCTGGTGATGAAGTTAACCCAACTCAGAACCCAGTCATTTCTGATCAGTCACATTTCAGGGTAAATCAACCACAATCCTAGAAGTTTGATCAGACTGACCTCTGACCTCTCCTGTGTGCGCTTGTAGAACTGGCTGCTGAGTTCATCTCCAGGCCTAAAAGCCAGGAGGTGGTGGAGGGCGAGAAGGCGGAGTTCACCTGCTCCGTCTCCAAGGACACCTACGAGGTCAAATGGATTAAAGACGACAAGGAGCTGGAGGCGGGAGAGAAATACCAGATGGGCAGCGACGGCAAGAGACGAACCCTGGTCATTATGAACTGCGAGCTCAAAGACGAGGGCGGATACGTGGTGTTGATCGGAACGACCAGAGCCAGCGCCGACCTCACCGTGCTCGGTAAGCTGAGAGTAAAGTCGTTTTTTATTCTGCAAAATAAGAACGAGAAATAATTTTTAACAATCACACCGTTGTGCCCTCCTGCAGAGAAACTGAAGATCATCACTCCGCTGAAGGACACGGAGAGTAAAGAAGGTCAGGAGGTCGTCCTGAACTGCGAGGTGAACACTGAGGGAGCGAAGGCCAGGTGGCAGAGGAACGAGGAGACCATGTTTGAGAGCAGCAAGTACGTGATGGTCCAGAGGGACAACGTCTTCTCTCTGAGGATCAGAGACGCCCAGAAGGGAGATGAAGCTAACTACAGCATCAACCTGACCAATCAGCGAGGAGAGCACGCCAAGAGCTCCTGCAGTCTCACCGTCAAAGGTCAGTGGTTTGTTTTGTTTTTTATGTACGTGAGTTATTCAGTGAATGTGTTCTAACTCAAAGACAACATTCGTTTGTCATGTGTTGTTCAGAGGAAAGTCTGAGGATTGTGGTTCCTCCGGAGGACATCGACACTCAGGAGAAGAAGACAGTCAGCTTCTCCTGTAAGGTCAACAGGCCCAAGGCCACCGTGAAGTGGATGAAGGGCGGTGAGGAGATCACCTTCAGCAAGCGTGTGGTGTACAGAGTGGACAAAGAGAAGCACACGCTCACCATCAAGGACTGCACGCTGGCTGACGAGGGCGAGTACACCGTCGTGGCCGGAGACGACAAGTCCACCGCCGAGCTGATCATCAGCGAGGCGCCGACTGACTTCAGCATGCAGCTGAAGGACCAGACCATCATCGAGTTCGAAGACGCAGAGTTCACATGCAAGCTGACCAAAGAGAAGGCCGACGTGAAGTGGTACAGAAACGGACGCGAGATCAGAGAAGGACCCAGGTATGTCACCGCAGAACACACCCTCGTCCATGATCTTCTGATTCAAGGTGACCTTTCCAACTTCTCACCAAGTAGTTTACGTTTTATTTTCCCAGATTCACTTTTGAAAAAGATGGAAAAATGTGCACCTTGCGTATCAAGGAGTGCAGACCTGATGATGAGTGTGAATATGCCTGTGGTGTGGACGATAAGAGATCCAGAGCCAGGCTCTTTGTTGAAGGTGAGGTCCTCCGCATTTACTCTCTTTACCCCCACCCCCCGATAAAAAGAAGATTTTCAGTTTAAAGCTGTTCCTGCTCTGAATGAGCTCTTCATCAACCTCCTCCTGTCCCGCAGAGACCCCAGTGGAGATCGTCAGACCACCGCAGGACATGTTCGAACCTCCAGGCTCAGACGTCGTGTTCGAGGTGGAGCTCAACAAGGACAGGGTGGAGGTGAAGTGGTTGAGGAACAATATGACGGTCGTCCAGGGAGACAAATACCAGATGGTGAGCGAGGGTAAAGTCCACAGGCTGCAGGTCTGTGAGATCAGACCCCGAGACCAGGGAGAGTACAGAGTCATCGCCAAGGACAAAGACGCCAAGGCCAAGCTGGAGCTGGCAGGTAGGCGTTCAACAAATCACCTCCACACGTTTTGCCTCATGATGTTGTCAGGTGTCCAGGTGTTTGTCATCCCTCTGACTGCATCTCTTTCCTCCTCCAACTCCAGCTGTGCCTCAAATCAAGACCACCGATCAGAGCTACGTCACAGACGCTGGGAAGCCCATCGTCATGGCCGTCCCCTACAGCGCCTACCCCAAGGCTGAGGCCGACTGGCTGTACGACAACCAGAGTCTGTCCAAAGACAACATCTACACCTCGGCGGACCGCACAGAGTACCGCCTGAAGGACCCCAAGAAGTCCGACGAGGGCCGCTACAAGATCAGGATCAAGAACAAGCACGGAGAGGGAGAAGCCTACATCCACCTGGACGTCATTGGTGAGTGCTCCGAGCCGAGCAAGCTGGGATTACCCACTCAGATGTTCAGATTATTAAATTCAGTGACTACGTTAACATGCGCAGTTTAGTTGAGCTAACACAAATGACATGTAGACAGACTTAGACCTCAGTCCTCTCAGCACCAGTGTTATTTAGCTGATGTGAAAGGACCAGCCAATCGGAGAGCGGCAGGTGCAGTACCTGACTGTAACAGTAGATGGCAGACATCACGCAGACCTGGGGTCCAGCTGAATGAACTGAATGATCAATAAAGGAAATACAAATGTACAAATATTTTGGGATTTGACTATAATCGACTAAAACCGCCTGTAACACCACTGGACGTTTTATTTTGAAGGGTTTTAGATGCTGCTCTGGCTCTGGACCTTTTGTTAGACGTCATCTTTCTCTGTTTCTCCGGTGTTCACGTCATTTCCTTTTCTACTCTTTTTACTCTCAGACGTCCCGGGACCTGTGAAGAACCTGCAGGTGGTCGACACCGCAGACGGTGAGGTCAGCCTGGCATGGGAGGAACCCGAGAACGACGGCGGCAGCAAGGTCATCGGCTACGTGGTGGAGAGACGCGACGTGAAGCGGAAGACCTGGACGCTGGCCACCGACCACGCCGACAGTCCAGAGTACACAGTGACCGGCCTCCAAAAGGACTCCATGTACCTGTTCAGAGTCTGCGCCCGAAACCGGGTCGGCAGCGGACCGAACGTCGAGACTGACAAACCTGTGCAGGCCAAGAATAAGTTTGGTGAGAGTCTTCTTTATTTTTTCACGTTAAATGAACTGATCAAAAAGCCAAATGTCCCAGAACACCAAGATGTTGCCTTCAGTTAACCCGTGTTGTCTCATATGTTTTTAGATGTTCCTGATGCTCCTCTGAACGTGATCGTGGGAAACGTCAGCAAGTTCGGCTGCACCGTCTCCTGGGAGCCTCCCGAGTCGGACGGAGGCTCTCCCATCACCTCTTACATCATCGAGCTGCGCGACCGCACGTCGGTGAAGTGGTCGCCCATCCAGGTGACCAAAGCCGACGAGCTCAGCGCCGTCATCAACGACGTCATCGAGAACAAAGAGTACATCTTCAGAGTCAAAGCCGAGAACAAAGCCGGCGAGGGAAAGCCCAGTGCCGCCTCACAGCCCATCAAGATCATGGATCCCATCGGTGAGTCCGACATCTTCATCGCACCTTTCAGTTTAGTGCAGCTGAGAGTCAGGTTGGTCAATGGACTAATATTTGTGGTGTGTGTCCAACCCCTGCAGAGCGTCCCAGTCCCCCTCTGAACCTGTCCTGGCAGGACCAGAACAAGAGCTCAGTGCAGCTCACCTGGGAGACTCCTCTGAGGAACGGCGGCAGCATGATCACCGGATACATCATCGAACGCAGCGAGGAAGGCAGCGACAAGTGGCTCCGCTGCAACGCCCGTCTCTGCCCCGACCTCTTCTACAAGGTAACGTAAAGGGAAGTCACGATGTGTGATGGACTTAAACCCGTGACAGGTCTCCACTGACTCGCTTCTTTCTTCAGGTGTGTGGTCTGAAATACGGAGCCAAGTACAACTACAGAGCGTTTGCTGAAAACGCTGCTGGAGTCTCTGATCCGTCAAACATCATCGGACCTCTGCTGGCCGACGACACACATGGTGAGACTTGATCGGATCCGAATGGAAGATAATGAAGCAAACCCAAACATGGAATACAGGGTGAACGTTTGATGTATTTAAAGTCACGATTTCCCATAATGCTTCTCTCTTCCCTCTCCAGTCGGTCCAACACTTGACCTGAGCGCTTTCAAAGATGGCCTGGAGGTGATCGTCCCTCAGCCTCTCACCATCAGAGTCCCTATCACCGGATACCCGACCCCTGTGGCCAAGTGGACCTTCGGAGAGAAGGAGCTGACCACCGCTGACGAGCGCGTCTGCCTCATGACCAAGTCCACGTTCACGGAGCTGCTCGTCACGCCGAGCGTCCGCCCGGACAAAGGCATCTACACCCTGCATCTGGAGAACGATGTCACATCTGTCTCTGGAGAGATTGAAGTCAATGTCATCGGTACGGATTCCAAACATACCTACATTTCTCAGTTGATCTGAAACAGTTTATGAATATAAATGAGCTGGGGAACTGTTAAAAATCAGAGTTGGCATCATTGTATTTGTGTTTGTGTCCTCCAGCTGCACCCAGCGCACCAAAGGACTTCAAGGTCCTGGAGGTGACGCGGCAGCATGTCCACCTGACCTGGGATCCTCCGGAGCACGACGGAGGAAGTCCTCTGACTGGCTACCAGGTGGAGAAACGGGACGTGTCCCGCAAGACCTGGGTCAAGGTGAGACTTGATGATTACGGTTCACGTTTTCCTCATGTACTTTAATCATTTTCTCCTGGTCTCAAATTGTTCTCAAACCATTGTGCACTCTCTCAGGTGGCCACAGGTATCCAGGATCAGGAGTTCACCGTCACCGACGTGATCGAGGGGAAGGAGTATCTGTTCAGGGTCACCGCCCTCAACAAGTGTGGACCAGGAGAGCCAGCGTACATCGACGAGCCCGTCAACGTCTCCTCTCCTGCCAGTGAGCGGAACCAGGAATCAAAATGTGTAGTGATGAAACTGCAAACGGAGGAACTCTCTAACTTCTCTGTCTGGTTTCTTCACAGCTGTCCCTGACCCCCCAGAGAACCTGAGGTGGAGAGACAAGTCGGCCAGCGGCATCTTCTTGACCTGGGAACCGCCGAAGTACGACGGCGGCAGCGGCATCCGAGGCTACAACGTGGACCGCTGCCAGAGAGGGACGGATAAGTGGGAGCCCTGCGGGGACATGGTGTCTGAGCTGAAGTGCGAGGTGACCGGTCTGATCGAGGGTCAGTGGTACGCCTACAGAGTCCGAGCCCTGAACCGACTGGGAGCCAGCCGGCCCTGCAAGGCCACCGATGAGATCCAGGCCATTGATCCCAAAGGTACCCAGAGCATGCTGGGAAATACACGTGCATTAACAAGATACAACAACCAGTAATCCACTTGATTTTTTCCTTTTCTGTTCTGATAAAATTTCTGATCAGGTTGATAGTTCAACATTCCCCAGACTTCCTGTTAATTATCCTCTTAATTGTAAACTTGTGACCGACCCTTGCCCTTATTGTCCCCGCAGAACCTCCTGAGATCCAGCTGGATGCCAAGCTGCTGGCTGGTCTGACCGCTAAGGCCGGCAGTAAGATTGAGCTGCCCGCTGAGGTGACGGGTAAGCCCGAGCCCCGGGTGAAGTGGACCAAGGCCGACCTGGTCCTCAAAACAGACGACAGGGTGTCCATTGAAACCAAACCGGGACACTCCACTGTCACTATCGCCAAGACCACAAGAGATGACAGCTCCACCTACATCATCGAGGCCACCAACAGCAGCGGCCGCGCCACTGCCACCGTCGACGTCAATATCCTCGGTTAGACCATTTAACAAGAAAAAGAGAAGGCTTTCCTAATGAATTTTAAGTTTCTGGGTAAATTGATTTCATTATATTTTCCTAACACAGACAAGCCTGGACCTCCTGCTGCTTTCGACATCTCTGAGATCACCAACGAGTCCTGCTTCCTGGCCTGGAACCCTCCACGTGATGACGGCGGCTCCAGAGTCACCAATTACATTATCGAGCGCCGAGCTGTCGACAGCGAGATCTGGCACCGGCTGTCCTCCACGGTCAAACAGACCACCTACAGAGCCGTGGGCCTGGTCAAGTTCAAGGAGTACATCTTCAGAGTCTTCGCTGAGAACCAGTTTGGTGTCGGCCCAGCAGCCGAACACCCGTCCATCATCGCCAGATACCCCTTCGGTAGGTAACCTGACCGCAGGGCCTCCGGGGCTCTTTGTATAACTGCGGATCGTGACGTGGTAAAGGTGGGTTGTTTTGTCCTCAGACACTCCCGGAGCTCCTTACAAGCTGGAGGGTTCGGACATCGCCAAGGACTCGCTGACCCTGAACTGGTACGAGCCTGACGAAGACGGTGGAAGCCCCATCACAGGTTACTGGGTGGAGAGATATGAACCCGACCACGACAGGTGGATGAGGTGCAACAAGCTGCCCATCAAAGACACCAACTACAGGTGAGTCTGAGCGTTTTAATGTCTGTCCAATGGGAGTTTGGCACTGAGCTTTGTCGAGCTGTATGGTGCTGATGTGACATGTCTTCTTCTGCAGAGTCAAAGGTCTTCCCACCAGGAAGAAGTACAAGTTCAGAGTCCTGGCCGAGAATCTCGCTGGAACTGGAAAACCAAGCAAGGAGACAGACCCGATCCTGGTCAAAGATCCCATCGGTACAAAGACGTTTACCTGCTTGCTGTAGGTGTGTTTGAGCATTTCCATCCTTTCAGAGACTTAACGAGATTATGGTCGCTCCTCTTCCAGATCCTCCATGGCCTCCTGGTAAACCCACGGTGAAGGACGTGGCTAAGACCACCTGCTTCCTGATGTGGACCAAACCAGAGCATGATGGCGGTGCAAAGATCGATGGCTATGTGATTGAGATGCTGAAGAGCGGCACCACGGACTGGATCCGGGTAGCAGAGAACATCAACGCCCTGGAGTACTTCCTGAAGGGCCTGATGGAGAAGCAGGAGTACTCGTTCAGGGTGCGAGCTGTCAACGTGGCTGGAGAGAGCGAACCCAGTGAGCCCAGCGACCCGGTGCTCTGCAAGGAGAGGCTCAGTAAGAAAAACTGACACACATCAGCTCACAGGCTCACGATTAAACCAAATGACACATTCAGCACGTAACGCTTTGCGAGCCCAGCGCGAATGAGTCTGTCTCGATCCCCTCAGATCCTCCTTCGGCTCCTCGCTGGTTGGATGTCGTCAACATCAGCAGGAACTCCGCCGACCTGAAGTGGACGGCGCCAGAGCGCGACGGCGGCTCCCCCGTCACCAACTACGTGGTGGAGAAGCGCGACGTCAGGCGTAAAGGCTGGCAAGCTGTGGACACCACGGTCAAGGAGCTGAAGTACACCGTGACCCCGCTGAACGAGGGCTCGCTGTACGTGTTCCGTGTCGCTGCTGAGAACTCCGTCGGCGTGGGACCCTTCTGCGAGCTGGAGGACTCTGTGCTGGCCAAGGACACTTTCAGTAAGTTAGAAAGGACATTTAGTGACGTAAGGGTGTACTGTCAGGACAGCGAAGTGTTCACGAATGATTTTGTTTGTTACAGCCACTCCTGGGCCTCCGTATGCCCTCACCGTCAATGCTGTGACCAAAAGATATGTGGACCTTCAGTGGGAGGAGCCGAAAAACGACGGTGGCAGACCCATCCTCAAGTAGGTCTTCACTGGCAAGAAACGACGCTGTGGCACTTTTAGCGCTGAAAGCGTAATCGAAGAATGACACGAAAACTTTGTGTGACTCTGCCCAGGTATTCCATTGAGAAGAAGGAGAGGCTTGGAACCCGCTGGGTTAAATGCGGCAAGACCTCAGGTCCGGACTGTAAGTACAGAGTGACCGACGTCATCGAGGGAACGGAGGTTCAGTTCCAGGTCTGCGCTGAGAACGAGGCAGGTGTCGGACACCCGAGCGAACCCACTGAGCTTCTCACCATCGAAGACCCGACGGGTCAGTCCAGCGATGAGTAACAACCCGTTGAGCCAGTAGACTGTGAGTTAAGTGTAGAGAGCCTTAATCCGTCTATCCTGACTCCCGTAGGTGTTCCATCGCCGCCCATCGAGCTGCACGTGACCGGAGCCAGCCGGGACTTCCTGTCCATCGCCTGGAAACCTCCGCAGAGGAACGGCGGCTGTCCCATCACCGGCTACCACATCGAGATGTGCGAGGCCGGAACAGAGAAGTGGATGAGGGTGAATTCTCGTCCAGTGAAGGAGCTGAAGTACCGCGTGGAAGAGGGCGTGGTCCCCGAGAAGGAGTACATCCTGAGAGTGAGAGCCATCAACTCCGTCGGCGTGAGCGAGCCCTCCGACATCTCAGAGAACGTGTTCGCCAAAGACTCTGACTGTAAGCGCATCCAGCACCATCTTGAAAGTTTCCTTTGCAGAGTTCTGGAAATCACCAAACCGATACAGTAACTATTTCTTCTGCGTTTCCAGGTAACCCGACACTGGACTTCCAGACTCTGGACCTGGTCGTTGTAGAAACAGAGAAAATGCACATCCCGGTTCCCTTCAGAGCCGTGCCCTCACCCAGGATCACCTGGCACAAAGACGGCAAGGAGCTGAAGGCCGACGAGCGCCTTGGGCTCAGGTCAGTGTCTTGTTACTTTCTTCTAAGTCTTCATTTGGAGTTTTTCACCTTCATTTTTGTTGTCGGTGTGATGAGCAATGACTGATGGGATTGTTTGTGCCCAACAGGAAGGAGTATACTTCCTGCCACCTGGAGATTGACAGCAGCGTTCATGCAGATGCCGGAGTGTACAAAGTGACTCTGGAGAACAAGCTGGGAGCTGCCAGTGCCACCATCAACGTCAAAGTCATCGGTATTGAAACAAACACCGTTTCTACCTCCTCTCAATGACATTGATCACTCGGTCTCTGTTTTTTTCACATCTCTGTGTCTCTGTCTTCAGGTCTTCCTGGTCCATGTAAGGAGATTTTGGCCTCTGAGATCACAAAGAGCTCCTGTAAAGTGACCTGGGATCCTCCAGACTACGACGGCGGCACCCCTGTTCTTCACTATGTCCTGCAGGTCCGGGATGGAAGCGTGTTTTTATTTTTGTGACTGTGATGATGGTTTTGAATCTGAAAGACTGAGTTTGTTCTTTTGTTTTGTTAAATTGACCTGTTTCTGCTTCTTCAGCGACGTGAGGCTGGCAGGAGGACGTATGTCAATATGATGTCCGGAGAGAACAAGGTGAGTTGGACTGTCAAAGACCTCATCCCCAACGGCGAGTACTACTTCAGAGTCCAGGCTGTGAACAAGATTGGAGGAGGCGAGTTCATCGAGCTCCGCAACCCGGTCATCGCAGAGGACCAGAAACGTAAGTTTCCCAAATTTAAGGCGCGCATGTAAACTTTCCGTTAGGTCGCGTCCGAGTGAGTTGTAACCAGAATCCGTCTCTTGGGGCAGATGCTCCCGACCCACCGGTGGACGTGGAGACCAACAACCCCACATCCAGCACTGTCACCCTGACCTGGAAGCCCCCCATGTATGACGGGGGCGCCAAGATCATGGGCTACATCCTGGAGAAGCAGAAGAAGGGCGAGGACAAGTGGGAGAGGTGCAACGACTTCCTGGTGCCCGTCCTGTCCTACACCGTCAGGGGGCTGACGGAGGGCAAGAACTACACCTTCAGAGTCAAAGCCGAAAACGCAGCTGGGATCAGCGAGCCGTCGCGCAGCACGCCGTTCGTCAAGATCTCGGACGCCATCGGTAAGGATGGCATCACGTCATCTGGCGGCCTCGTGAGGCGAGGCAGATTTCTACCTTCACACAGGAGAAGGTTGCAGAATGCTGTCAGAATCAAAGTTTTTTGACACAGTAGTGTAGAGTACAGTAGTACATAGTATTTGTTGAATTACTCGGTGCATACCTTCATCATCTTTTACGCAACAAAAAACAAAACATGATTACAGCTGAGCTCTTTGTGAACTTCTCTCCTCTCCCCCAGATCCTCCAAAGGTTTTCCTGAGCGGCAGCCTGCAGTCCGGTCTCAGTGTAAAGCGAGGCTACGAGATCTGCCTGGACGCCAACATTTCCGGCTCGCCGTACCCCGAGATCACCTGGTACTGGAACAACCAGGTGATCCGTCCCGAGCCGCTCCGCAAGAGGCCCGAGAGGCCCCTGAAGAAGAAGGTGGAGAAGAAGGAGGAGAAGAAGGAGGAAGGAGAAGCCGAGAAGAAGGAGGGCGAGGTGAAAGAAGGAGAAGAGAAAAAGGAGGGAGAGGAGAAGAAAGAGGAGGAGAAGAAGAAGGAGGAGCCGGCCGCAGAGCCGGAGGAGGAGGAGTCCGACTACCCGACGATCAACGAGCGTCTCAACATCGACAACCGACGCAGAGGCACGTCCTCCGTCGTCATCAAGGACACAGTCCGCGCCGACCACGGCGTCTACATGGTGAAGGTGGAGAATGACCACGGCATTTGCTCGGCGACCTGCGAGGTCAATGTGCTCGGTAAGACTGACTCATATTCTGAAATCTAATTAATCTAATTAAATGATATTTCTCTAATGTTCACGTTTACTTAAACACCAACAGTAGATACAGACATTGTTGTAATGAAATGTGTGTCTCTCCTCAGATACTCCCGGTCCTCCTGTCAACTTCACATTCGAGGAGGTGAGGAAGAACTCCATAATCTGCAAGTGGGATCCTCCTCTGGACGACGGAGGCAGCGAGATCCTCAACTACACCCTGGAGAAGAAGGACAACTCAAGCTGGAGTTCGGCTGGAGCAGCGTCACCTCCACGCTCAGAGGGTGCCGCTACCTGGTGCCCAAACTCCTGGAGAAGAAGGAGTACATCTTCAGAGTTGTGGCCGAGAACAAACATGGTGCCGGTCCTCCCTGCATCTCCAAACCGGTCGTTGCCAAGAATCCTTTCGGTACGGCATCACTCAGTGTTACTCCTGGTCACGCTGCCAGTTCACCAACTTGAAGTAATCCTGAAATGAAACACATAGTGACTGAATGTCAGTCTAATTTCCTCTGCTGTCCCATCCCTTTGTCCTCCTCAGAACCTCCTGAGGCTCCTGATAAGCCACAGATTGATGATATGACGGCCCAGAGCATGCTGGTCACCTGGAACCAACCAAACGACAACGGCAGCCCTATCGTGGGTTACTGGGTGGAACGCCGCGAGATCAACAGCTCGCACTGGACTCGTGTGAACAGGTGGGACACAGTGACAAATGCTGTTTATTTTGCCTGAATTTGGACCAAAATGATTTAAAAGTGGGCGGTGGCTAATTTTTGGGGACATGTCAAAGCACAGTGACAGAATCCTTTCTGATCTGGTCTTCAGGAACATTGTCCCCAACACTGAGCTGAACGTCGAAGGCCTGCTGGAGGGGATGACTTACATCTTCAGGGTGGCAGCCGAAAACCAGGCCGGCCCAGGAAAGTTCAGTGTCCCCTCTGAACCGATGACGGCCCAGGCTCCGATCTGTATGTAAACCATTCTGAACCCTGCTGGACATTTCTACATATCAGCCAAAGTGCACGACAGTAATTCAGTCGTATCCAAACTGTTTTTATTTGTGATGCTGCAGTGCCTCCTGGACCACCAGTTGCACGCGTGGCGGCGACCACCGACCACTCCATCGACGTGGAGTGGGACCCACCTGTCGACAATGGCGGAGGAGAAATCCTGGGATACCATGTGGATAAGGTTAGACTACCAAGCCAACATTTGATTTCAGCTAGGCGTTAACTGCGGATCAAAAATCTTAATTATTAAATGGTGTTCTCTCAGGCCATGGCTGGCACCAAGGATTGGTCCAGGTCTACAGAGCGACCCTGGAAGACCAGGGCCTTCACTGTCTATGGAGTCCGTGAGGGAGCCAAGTACATGGTCAGAGTCATTGCCTGCAACGCTGCCGGCGAGGGTACACCAGGATTCACAGAGGCCGTGTTTGTCAAGAACCCTGCAGGTCAGCCAAAAGAAAAGAAAAACACATAAGACAGCAAAAAATACAAACATTGACACCAGTGTTTAATAAGCTTGTCTAATTCAATGTTGATGTAAATCTCTTTTTTCACTGATGGCTTCTTCCCCTGGTTGGTTGCCCCCTTCAGAGATGCCAGTGATTGAGATGGACCTGTTCATCAAGAATGGCATCAGCATCAGAGCTGGAGAGACACTTCTTGTACCTGCTACAGTCACAGGGAAACCCTACCCATCCATCACCTGGACCAAGGATGATGGCAAACCTGATAAAGAGCGAGTGGAGATCCTGACTGAGGGCAACGACAGCATCGTTTCAATCAAGAACGTCCAGAGGAAGGATTGCGGCAAATACCAGATATCTGCTTGCAACCCCAGTGGCATCAAGTCAGCCTGGACCAGAGTGGAGGTCATGGGTAAGTTGAAGTCAATGCGGTTGGGGAAAGGACTTGATAATAAAACTCTACAGTTAACCTGAGTTTAAATGATGCTGTGAAGTAAAAATGATCACACATTGTTTTGTCCTCAGATGTCCCTGGACCCGTCACGGACCTGAAGCCCGTCGTTGTGACTCGTAAGATGATCTTCCTCAACTGGGACGACCCCGAGGACGACGGAGGCAGCGACCTCACCGGCTTCCTCGTGGAGCGAAAAGATGGCAAGATGCACACTTGGAGGCAGCCTGTTGAAACCACCTCATCCAAGTGCGAGTGTGTGGGCATTGTGGAGGGACAGGAGTACATGTTCCGCGTCATCGCCAAGAACAAGTATGGCCTGGGCCCACCCGTCGAGCTGGGGCCCATCCTGGCTATAGACCCACAAGGTGAGTTCAGAAGTCATTGGATTTTGTTTTAGAGATGAATCTGGAAGCATTGCAAATGATAACTGGTCTTCGCTCAAAAGTGGATTTGTACCTTAAACTATTTGGCGCTTTGATGGTTCCACAGGTCCACCATCAAATCCTGAGAAGTTCCATTACACCGAACGCACCAAGAACTCTGTCACGCTGGCCTGGAAGCCACCTCGTAACGATGGCGGCAGCCCCGTCATCGGCTACTTCGTGGAGAGGAAGAGGCAGGACCAGCAGGCCTTCGAGCCTTGCAACACAGAGATTTGCCCTGACTTGACCATGACTGTGGAGGGCCTGGAGGACGCCTGGATGTATGAGTTCAGGGTCAAGTGTACCAACCTGCTCGGAGAGAGCGAGCCGACTTCCCCGCTTATCGTTGTCATCCAAGATGACGAAGGTAAACCCTGACCCTGCTGCTCAAAACAAGTTAGGATGGTAATGGTACCCACAGTGCTGATTTGTTTTGTTCCCATCTCCTTCCTCTCAGTTGCTCCTGAGGTCCACATGCTGAAGCACTTCAAGGGCGATTCCATCACTGTGAAGAAGGGCGAACCCATCGAGATCCCTGCTGATATCTTGGGACTTCCCATCCCTAAGATCGAGTGGTCTAAGGACGACGTGGTAATAGCGAAGCCCAGTGAGACTCTGCTCATTGAGACGCAGGTGACCGGCAGAATGAATGCCAAGACCACACTGTCCATCCCAGCGGCCAACAGGAGGGACCGCGGCAGCTTCACTGTGTCTGCCTCCAACAACATGGGCTCAGCCAAGCACACCATCTACGTCATGGTGCTGGGTGAGTTGAAACGTGGCGCTGGCTTGATCCAGGGCAGCAAAGAGTGGATGCAAAGTGTATATGCGAACCAGAATGACCAACTGACAGAGTTCCAACTCATGTTCTTCCCTCAGACCGACCACTTCCACCCAGGAATGTGACGGTTTCCAACATCAGGGCGGAGTCCTGCTACCTCCAGTGGGACGCACCACTTGATAATGGTGGCAGCGAGTTGACCAACTACATTGTTGAGAAGAGGGAAGTGATGACAGAGGAGCCAGAGCTTGAAGAGGGACAGGAAGCTCCAGCTGAACCGCAGTGGGTGGAGGTTACCAACACCGTCGTCGAGAGGAAGTATGGGGTATGTCCTAATAACAACAACAGTAGTGGTTGGAATAAAATTTTCGTGGATCCTTGAAGTCCTGTTTGACCAATAGTAACACCCCATCCCTCTCCTGCAGGTGTGGAACCTGGAGACCAACAAGTCCTATTTCTTCCGGGTCAGAGCCGAGAACCGCTATGGCAAATCTGACCCCTGCGCGACAGAGGAAGTTCAGATAACAGACCCGTTCGGCCTTCCTGGCCCGCCAGAGAAACCAACCATTGCAGAGTACTCCAAGACCTCCATGACCCTGACCTGGGAACCTCCCAGGGACACCGGCGGCTCCATGATCATTGGCTACTGGCTTGAGAAGAGGGAGAAAGGCACCACCTACTGGGCCAGAGTCAACAAGGTGCCAGTCACCAAGAGGGGCATGAAAGGCTGGGAGTACCAGGTGAGCAGCTGGGACCTTGTTTCAGTGCTTAAAGAATCCTCACACATGGCAACGCCTTCTACACACACATACAGAACCTCAGGGTGAACCCAAAAAGACCTGTAGAACTACAGGACTACTTGTCACTGTCCATCAGGAACCTTTAAGAGGCTCCTTCATGGATCTTCAGCGTGGTCTGTCACAGACCTTTAGCTACAGAAGGCGTCTAATACTTTCTTTTCCGTGACTCCCAGGCGACTCGTCTGTTTGAAGGCACAGAGTATGAGTTCAGAGTTGCCGCCTGCAACTCTGCAGGAATCGGACCGTTCAGTGGACCTTCCGACTCTGCCTTTGCTGTCGATCCAATCAGTGAGTAAAAGCTTTTTTTTAAGCATTGGATATTGTGGTCGATTCATCACTGTCCCTGCTTAGATTGAGAAGAGGATGAATTGAGGTTTCCTATAAAGGATAGTGCTTCACTAACTTGTGCTTTTCCCTCCAGCTCCTCCCAGCATGCCTGCTGCTCCTGAGGTGGTTGATAAGACAAAGTACAACGTCACGCTGTCTTGGAAACCGCCAGAGAGGGACGGAGGAAGCCCCATCAAGGGCTACATCATCCAGATCCAGGATGAAGGCAAATCCGACTGGGTGAGGGTGAACGACCCCGACACCCTTCACCCCACGACCGAGTACACCGTGCCCAGCCTCCGCGAGCTGAAACGCTACCGCTTCAGGATCATCGCTGTCAATGAAATTGGCGAGTCAGACCCCAGCCCCCGCACCAGCGAGGTTCTGATTCAGGATGTCCAGCGTATGTCCTCCTTTAGATTGTCTTCACCATAAATGGATAACTTTCATGTCTATCCAGAGGTTTTTCCTGCATTGCCTCTGTCCTTCACCAAGTCTCCACTGATATCTCTTACTTGACAGTTCCACCGGCCATCTCCATCGACGTGCTGGTCGATGACCTGCTGTGCATCCGTGCTGGAGATCCGATCAGGATTCCCGCCACCATCAAGGGCCGCCCCGTTCCCAAGGTGACCTGGGACTTCGATGGCAAAGCCAAGTCGCACAAGAAGAACAAACTGCACACGCTGCCTGTGGACTCTGAGGTGAGATCCTTACAACAATACAGGGATTTTCTCTCCTCAGTTAAAATATTCTGCTTCACAATAAAACAAATTGAGTATTTTACAGTCAGAGTAATTAATATGTTATGGATCTTAGTCTCATCCCTTCATCGTTTTTATGTTTTTAGGTGGAGTCCACAGACACCACGTCCACGGTGATGATCCCAGTAAGCCTGCGGAGCCACTCTGGACGCTACACCATCACAGCCAAGAACAAGTCCGGACAGAAGCACGTCAACGTCAGAGTCAATGTCCTCGGTATGTCTGTCCTGTTTTTATGCAGACTTGGAACCTCATGCATCCCTCAACTGCTTCCCCACACACCTGAGAATGTTCTGCAGAACTTCCACAGTTTCTTTGTTCTTCGAGCGTTGGTATGTTTTTGTTGTCCTGTAGTTATGTCTAATTGTACATTTGTTCCTGGGTTCAGATGTCCCTGGACCACCAAAGGAGCTGAAGGTCACCGACATAACTCGGGCTACCATGAGGATAATCTGGAAACTCCCTGACAACGATGGAGGAGAGAGAATTAAGAGCTACTTTATTGAGAAGAAAAGTCTCACTGACAAGGCCTGGACCAAGGTGAGTTTTGCACTTTTTCCATGTAATTTTATTTATGCTTTTCATTTCATTAACTTTCATTTTCATTTTCAGAAGGTAAGAGATATCAAGAATGTATTCTGGTCCATAGTCTGAATGTTACAAGAATAAGACCAGGGTTGATACACACCAGATACCCCCCTTAATTTAATCTATTTTTGTAATTTATTGACACTGATGAATAGATTGATTTGTTACCAGGTGAATGCAGCCTGTGCCAGCCAGGCCTACGTGGTGCCGGGACTGCTGGAGGGTCAGGACTACCTGTTCAGGGTCCGAGCTGAGAACAGACTTGGATTTGGCCCATTCACCGTCACCTCTGAACCCGCTCGGGCAAGAGACCCCATCTGTGAGGACAAACTTGCAGTTCTGTTCACAGAGATACAGCACAAACCGACAATACCTAATGCTAATCTTCCTTTTCAGACCCACCCGACCCCCCCACCAAGCTGAAGGTCAACCTGGTGACCAAGACCACCGTCACCCTGAGCTGGGAGGCTCCCAAAAACAACGGCGGCTCTCCGGTGAAGCATTACATCATCGAGCGCCTGAGCTGGGACACCAGCGGTAAGGAAAAGGAGACCTGGAAACAGTGCAACAAGAGAGACGTGGAGGAGCTCACCTTCATAGTGGAGGACCTGAAGGAGGTCAGTAAAGCCAGAGTTCTTCTCATTATAAATGGATACCAGTTAAACCAGCGGAGCGGTGGAGCTGAGTTTCCAGCTGAGACAGATGGAGACAGTTCCCTTCACTCCCGGACTCGCTGTTGACTGTCTTGTTGTTGGTCTGCAGGGAGGAGAATATGAGTTCAGAGTAAAAGCCGTGAACGCCGCCGGACCAAGCCGACCCTCCGCCACCGTCGGACCCATGGCCATCGAGGACCAGACCCGTGAGTGAAACCTCTTCCATCTAGGACTTCCTGATTGAAACGGACAGACAGTCAGAATTCCAGGATTTCCAAATGGCTCGTGAACATCTCTTTCAGACGCTCCCACCATTGAGCTACGTGAGGCCATGGAGGGCGAGGAGGGCTGTGACGTCAGTATCGTGGCGAAGGTGAGCGGCTGCCCGTTCCCCACGCTCACCTGGAAGAAGGCCAGCCTGGCCAAGCCCGAGGAGAAGGCTGCCATCCAGTACGACCAGCACATGAACAAACTGGTGACCTATGACAAGTGCACACTGCTGATCCAGCAGGCCAGCAGGCAGGACACTGCCCTCTACAGCCTGACGGCCAGCAACAGCCTGGGCAGTGTCACCAAGGACATCAAACTCTCAGTGTTTGGTGAGCAGCGCCGTTTTCCATCAAGTCAGACTTACACTTAAACGTCAGCCAGCCCCAATGGACTTTTCTTTAAGAGCCACATGTGCTGTTTGACAACAATGTTTTGGGATTAATCAGTGATTATGTACTGGGATCAGTATCTTCACATGTTGTTACCCCTCTCCACAGGACCTCCTGGCGCGCCTGTCGGACCAATCAAATTCACCGAGGTGTTTGCGGAGAGGATCGGCCTGGCCTGGAACCCTCCCACAGACGACGGTGGATCCAAGATCACCAACTACGTGGTTGAGAAGCGCGAGGACAGCAGGAGGTCCTGGGTCCACGTCTCCAACGACCCCAAGGAGTGTGCATACGTAGTGAACCGTCTGACTGAGAACCACGAGTACGAGTTCAGAGTCATGGCCCAGAACAAGTTTGGCGTCGGGCCTCCGCTGGTCAGCGAGCCGGAGAAGGCCAGAAACCTTTTCAGTAAGTCTAGATCCAGATCAGTGAGTCCTGTCAGATCAAACATCAGAACACCGTGACAAACGGTGATCATTGTCGTACTCATTAATGAAGTTGACAACCGTCCTGTCCTCTCGCAGCCGTCCCGGGTCAGTGTGAGAAACCTACGGTATCGGAGGTCAGTCTGGAGTTCATGACCGTGAACTGGGACGAGCCGGAGTATGACGGCGGCTCCCCCATCACCGGCTACTTTGTTGAAAAGAAGGACATAACCGCCAAGCGCTGGGCCCGCGTTACCCGCGACCCCATCCGAGCTCTTCCGCTGGGCAACAACTGGGACGTCACCGGCCTGCCGGAGGGCTCCACCTACCAGTTCAGGGTCATCGCCGTCAATGCTGCCGGCTGCGGTCTGCCAAGCATGCCCTCTGACCCTGTGATCTGCAGAGACCCCATCAGTAAGAAAGAGAGATTTTCATTGGATCACCTGAAAAAGTTTAAGTTTAATGATTAAACTCTGGAGACGCCGCTCTGTCTCCAGCCAATCAGAGGAGGAGTGTCTGCAGTTGGCTCTCCAAACTGATGTAACTGTGACACATCTGTGTGTGTGTGTGTGTGTAGAGCCTCCTGGCCCGCCCACGCCCAAGGTGACAGACTGGACGAAGTCGACGGTGGAGCTGGAATGGATCCCTCCGCTGTTGGACGGTGGGTCAAAGGTCACAGGCTATATTGTGGAATTCAAAGAGGTGAACAAGGAGGAGGAGGAGAAGAAAGCTCAGAGGAGGCTGCTGCTGAGTGATGCCGAGGAGGAGAAGGAGCCCGAGACCGCAGAGACCTGGGAGAAGGTGAAAAATAAAAACTTTTCTTTTTCTTTTAACAAAGACTTTATTGAGGACATAGAACACATCTTTATATTTTCTCTCTGGGCTTGAACAGAACATATGTTTCCATTGACTCTTCCTCCAAGTCTTAGAATTGGTTTTCATACAGTACTACCCCCCAACTATCTAATGAAATATCTGTGATCATTTCAAAAACATGCAGATTGAAGTTTGATTGTAATTTTCCTGAGTAACTTCCTTCCTCTCACCTGTCTCCAGGCAAAGGACACAGAGATCAGAGGAACCAAGTTTGTGGTGGCCGGTCTGAAGGAAGGCGGTCTCTACCGCTTCAGAGTCAGAGCCGTGAACGCCGCCGGAGCAGGAGAACCTGGACTCGTGTCTGAGCTGATCGAGGTCAAAGACAGAACAAGTAAGAGCGATCTGCCAAACATTTAAACATCACAGGAGGGCAGGAAGTGTTCCTGATTGGCCCCTTCTTGTCCAGTTCCTCCTGAGATGGACCTGGATGCCTCCGTGAGGGAGAAGATCGTGGTCCACGCCGGCGGCACCATCCGCATCATTGCCTACGTGTCCGGTAAACCAGCCCCGCAGATCTCCTGGTGCCGAGACGATGGCGAGGTGCCCAAAGAGGCTGTGGTGGAGAAGACGGGCATCTCCAACTCGCTGGTCATCAAGAAGTGCAGACGCCAACACCAGGGCATGTACACACTGTGCGCCAAGAATGAGGGAGGAGAGAGGAAGAAGGCGGTCATTGTCGAGGTCCTGGGTGAGTGACGTAGAAATACACTTTATGAATACACATGTACACAGTTCAGATACCTGAACTTAATATAGAACTGTTATAACTGTTTGAATGTTTAAAAACTTTGAAAACTGAGAAATGTTCACCCAGAACGAGGAGTTGAAGTATAAGTACTCCCTCCTCCCTCCAGATGTACCCGGACCAGTTGGTCTCCCCTTCGCTGGCGAGAACCTGACCACAGACTCCTGCAAGCTGACCTGGTACTCCCCCGAGGATGACGGCGGCTCGACCATCACCAACTACATCATTGAGAAGAGGGAGTCGGACCGCATGGGCTGGACCGCGGTGTCCTACACAGTGACCAGGAACAATGCCGTGGTTCAGGGACTCATTGATGGCAAGGGCTACTTCTTCAGGATTGCAGCTGAGAACATCATCGGCATGGGACCTTTCATCGAGACCGACAAAATGGTTCTCATCAAGGACCCCATTTGTAAGTCAGATTATTTGCTCAGAAAACAGCTGAGCTAAAGCAGAGCGAGAAAATATTCTTAAGAAGAAGATCCCTTTTATACGTCTCATCATGTTTGTGTCTCCTCCAGCTGTCCCAGAGCG
The DNA here is from genome assembly GCA_016785225.1 of Psettodes erumei. Classification (NCBI taxonomy): domain Eukaryota; kingdom Metazoa; phylum Chordata; class Actinopteri; order Pleuronectiformes; family Psettodidae; genus Psettodes; species Psettodes erumei. The sequence goes on from JAFBJZ010000827.1 coordinate 42,029, forward strand.
TCCAGAGGATCTGATCATCACTGCCATTACCAAGGACTCCATCTCTGTTGCCTGGAGACCGCCCAAGTACGACGGAGGCGCCGAGGTGACCCAGTATGTCCTCGAGTCCCGCATGGTTGGCCGGGACACCTTCACTCGTGTGGGCAGCGAGGACAAGCTGATGGACAGGAAGTTCACCCTGACAGGGCTGAAGGACGGCTCGAGCCATGAGTTCAGAGTCTCTGCCGTCAACCAGGTGGGACAGGGCAAACCGTCCTTCACCACTAAACCTGTGCAGTGCAAGGATGAGCTCGGTGAGTGATGCTGCACCTCAACACTTGAAAGTCGCTTATCTGATGAACACTGCAGAAACTGTCAAATAATCATAAAAATTCTTTCCTCAGAACCACCAACTCTGGACCTGGACTTCAGGGACAAGATGATGGTGAAGGTGGGAGACAGCTGCATCCTGTCGGGACGCTACAGTGGTAAACCAGCTCCCGCCATCGCCTGGAAGAAGAACGATGAGGAACTGAAGGCAGACGAGGAGATCGCCCTCCACAGCACCGCCCGCCACCTCAGCCTCAACATCAGCAAGGCCAAGAGAGATCACAGCGGCTGCTACTGTGTCAGCGTGGAGAATGCCGCTGGAGCTCGCACGGGAATATGCACTATCACTGTGGTCGGTGAGTGGCGTCCAGCCAGTTCTGCAGCTGTATAATAACCAGACCTCACCTCAGACTTTTAAAAAAGCCTCAGGGGAGAGCAAAGCTAAAACCTTTAAATCGAAGGAAACAGCAGCAATGTTCTGACACAGAACGTTCTGCCTCTAACTCACAACCAACCGAGCAGAGATTTAACATCATTTGTCTTCTTCCCGTCAGACCGTCCTCAGCCTCCAGAGGGCCCTGTGGTTTTCAACGAAATCTACAGGAACTACATGGTAATCTCCTGGAACCCTCCTCTGGACGATGGCGGCTGCGCCGTCTCCAACTACATCATTGAGAAGAGAGACACCAACAGAGACCTGTGGATGCCAGTCACCTCGTCCTGCACCAGGACCAGCTGCAGGGTGAGGAGAACGTACTTTAACTTGTTTGTTGGTGGCTGCAGATGTGTATTTTATACATGTATAACTATGTATTCTAATGCAAAAAAAAACAAGACTGCAGCTCTCAAATGCAAATGCTCTGACCACCAGCGCCCGTACGAGAACTTCAACTATCAACTTGTAGAACGCCAACGGTTTGACAGTATTGTACAGTAACTCTACAGCACGGTGCCCTCCTCCTCCTCTTCAGGTGCCGAAGCTGATTGAGGGTCGTGAATACATCATCAGGATCATGGCTCAGAACATGTACGGCATCAGCGACCCACTCCTGTCCGCAGAGACCAAGGCCAGAGACATCTTCAGTAAGTCCTGACAAACGTAACCAATGCACCAGTGAGAGACACTCGTAGATGTCGTCACAAAACCTGCCGCGTGTTGCAAAGAGGAAGCATGTCTGAACAGCGCGACTGTGTTTGTGTGTCCATCACAGAGGTGCCCGACGCTCCCAAACAGCCCACGGTGAAGGAGGTTTACCACGACTCCGCTCTCATCAGCTGGGAGCCACCCGCCGACGGAGGAAAACCCATCACGGGCTACATCGTGGAGAGGAAGGAGACCATGGCCAACAGGTAAGCATCACACTTCAACTGGAACAAGCAGAAGCAGTGAGGCTGTAAAACTTCACTTCTGAAATCCTATTATTAGAGAATTAGTGATCTTAATGATCGCATGATTATTAAAAGTGTTACTTATTTATTTCATCTTGTTGACTTACCTGTGAATTATCCACAGCTAGTAGATCAACTGTCACCTTTGTGCTTCCAGGTGGGTTCGCTGCAACACAGAGAGAATCCATCCAAAGGTGGAGTATTGGGTGACGGAGCTGCTACAAGGCTGCGAGTACGAGTTCAGAGTCAGCGCTGAGAATGAGGTGGGAGCCGGAGACCCAAGCCCACCATCCAAACCCGTCTTCGCCAAAGATCCCATAGGTAAGCTCACCTGTTCCAACAGTGAATTATTTCAGCACCGTTCCGTATAAACCAACTACAAGAGTTCCTTTCTGTCCTGTGCCTCAGTGAAACCCAGTCCACCGGTGAACCTCCAAGCCATTGACTTCAGCAAGGAGTCGGTGACCCTGTCCTGGGAGCCGCCGACAGACACCGGCAGAGGAAAGATCTTCGGATACCTGTTGGAGTTCCAGAAGGCCGGAGAGGAGGAGTGGCACAAGGTGAGGCATTCAGCCCAGTTACCACTGACTTAGTTGCCATTGAATTTGCCCATGAGATTTGAGTGACCCATTACCTTTGCACTACCTCTTCCTTCCTGCTGTTCTCAGGTGAACCAGACTCCCGACTCCTGCCAGGAGACCAAGTTTAAGGTGATTGGCCTGGACGACGGCGCTCTTTACCGCTTCAGAGTCATGGCCGTCAACGCTGCCGGAGAGTCTGACCCGGCTAATGTGAAAGAGCCAATCAGGGTGCAGGACAGACTTGGTAAGTCGTCGTTTCAGTATCATCTGAACCACTTTGTAACTCAGATGTCAGAAGTGTTACATCCGTCAAATGTGATATTGACATCTTAATGATCAGTAGCTCATCAGTTAACGTTTGACCCTATCACTCCCCCAGAGCCCCCAGAACTGATTCTGGATGCCGCAATGACCCGAGAGGTGAAGGCCTTGGCCGGCACTCACATCACTCTGATGGCCGCCATCAAAGGTGTTCCTTTCCCAACGGTTTCCTGGAAGAAGAACGATGCCGAGGTTCCCACCAGGGCTGACATCGAGACCAACCAAGCAAGCACTAAGCTGGAGATGAGGTTCTGTAACCGCGGTGACTGCGGTGACTACACCCTGACTGTGGAGAACCCATCTGGATCCAAGACTGCCACCTGCACTGTGCTGGTCCTTGGTAAGATTTGCAAAATATTTTTTATATATATCTATATAGGGAACAATGACACATTACGAGTTCCATTTTGTATCTGCCGCAAGCCAGAGCCAGGTTTTATGACATTCCTCATTTGTTTTCCTCAGACAAACCCGGTCCCATCCAGCACCTCCGTGTGACTGACGTCAGGAGTGATTCTGCCTACTTGTCCTGGAAGGACCCAGAGGACAACGGCGGCACTCGCATCACAAACTTTGTGGTGGAGAAGAAAGACACAGCATCCACACAGTGGGTCCCGGTCTGCTCCACATCCAAGAAACGCAGCATGACGCTGAAACACCTGATGGAGGGCACGTCCTACACGTTCAGAGTTGCCGCTGAGAACCAGTACGGCCGCAGCGAATATGTTGAGACGCCAAAGGCCATCAAGGCAATGAACCCACTTTGTGAGTAACAACACAATCAACAACATACTTTTAAAAACAATGGGAAACAGTAATTACAAAGATATTACACAGATGATAATCATCTTGAGATTTATTATATACTGTAGGAGAAAATGGACAATGCGTTGCTCTCAGTTTTCAGCATTTTCATTTACAGTTTTACTACTGCATGTTGTGATTGTGAAATCTCACTAGTTCAAACCTGAATCTCTGTTTCAGTCCCTCCTGGTCCTCCCAAAGACCTGCACCATGTCGATGTGGACAAGACTGAGGTGTGGTTGGTCTGGAACTGGCCTGACCGCAACGGAGGCAGTCCGATCACGGGCTTCCTGGTGGAGTATCAGGAAGAGGGAGAGAAGGAGTGGGATGAGTGGAAGACCGTCAGCATCCCTGAGAGTCATGTCACTGGCCTGGAGGAAGGAAAGACCTACCGCTTCAGAGTGAGGGCTGAGAACGCGATTGGCCTGAGCAGACCTGACACCACCGTGCCCATCCTCTGCCAGGAGAAACTGGGTGAGACACTGAATGATACCCCAACACTCTCTCTCAGAGGAAATTTTCCATTTAATGGAATGATCACAGATATTTTTTTCAGTGGCTTTATAAGCAACACACTAATCTATCTTGAACTGACACATGGCATCAGTGGATCCATGTTGGCTGTTGCTAAATCAAAGAAATGGTATTGGTGCACCTCTGGTAAAATGTGAGGGTTTTAAACATAATGATTCTCTCTGTCTGCGTGTTCACAGTGCCCCCAATTGTCGAGGTGGATGTTAAGTTCACTGAAGGCATCATCGTGAAGGCCGGCACCACCATCAGGCTGCCAGCTATCATGAGAGGACTCCCAGTTCCCACTGCCAAGTGGTCCATTGAAGGAGAGGAGATCGTCAGCAAGGACAAAGTCAAGATCGACACTGACAACTTCTCAACCATACTCAGCATTAATGAGTGCACCAGGAGCCACACCGGCACCTACCTGCTCACTGTGTCCAACCCAGCTGGAAGCAAGACAGTGGCCATGAACGTCACTGTCCTGGATGTTCCCGCCGCTCCCATTGGACCTGTCAACATCCTGGAAGTCAATCCTGACTCTATGATCATTGAATGGCGCCCTCCCAAGGATGACGGTGGTAGCCCCATCACTAACTATGTCGTGGAGAAGAGAGAGTCCAACAAGGAGACCTGGGGAGGCGTTAGCTCCAGCAGCCTCGCCACCCAGCTCAGAATCACGCGCCTGCAGAGGGGAACGGAGTACATCGTTCGCATTCGTGCTGAGAATAAGATGGGCCTTGGTGCTCCTCTGGAGAGCAAGCCCACTGTTGCTGAGCACTCCTTCATGCCACCCAGCCCCCCTGGTAAGCCACAGACGTCCGATATCTCAGAGGATGCTGTTACAGTTGGCTGGACCATGCCCCTGTCTGATGGTGGCAGCCAAATCGCTGGCTATATTATTGAGCGTAGACACAAGGGAGGAAAATGGATCCGTGTCAATAAGACACCTTGCAAGGACCTGAGATACAGAGTCCTGGGTCTGTTCGAGGGCAGCGAGTATGAGTTCAGAGTGTTTGCTGAGAATATTGCTGGTTTCAGTGGCCCCTCTCCCATCTCTGACCCCTGCAAGCCCTGCAGGCCTATCACTGTCCCCAGTCCCCCTGTCAACCCTAGAGTTAAAGATTACAGCAAGACCACTGCTGACCTGGTGTGGACCAAACCCACAAAAGATGGAGGCAGCCCGATCTTGGGATACACCGTGGAAATGAAGAAAGCGGATACTGAAGATTGGAAAAATATGAACCTGGACGACTTCATCAAGCAGTGCGCCTTCAGGGTGAAGGGTCTGGAGGAGGGCGTGACCTATAGATTCCGAGTCCGTGCCTCAAACATGATCGGAGATGGAGAACCGAGAGAAGTCCCTGAGTCCATCACTACACAGGATATCCTCATCCCACCAGAGATTGAGATGGAGGCCACCTGCCGCGAGCGCGTCACTGTGCGCGTGGGACACAACATCAACATCACTGGTTATGTCAAGGCCCGCCCTGACCCTGAGGTGCTTTGGTCAAAGGGGGAGACAGTTCTGGAGAACAACAAACGTGTCACCATTACTCAGAACTTGCCTGTGGTCCACCTGAAGATCAAAGAGGCCACAAGAGGTGACCACGGTAAATACACCCTAAAAGCTTCAAATGAGGGCGGTGAGGCCTCCTGCACCATCACAGTCAATGTGCTGGATAGACCCAGTCACTGCCAGAACCTTCACATCACCTATGCAACCAAAGATTCATGCATGATCAACTGGGATGCCCCTCAGGACAATGGTGGATCTGAGATCACCAACTACATTGTGGAGTGCAAAGAGCCCAGCATTAGCATGTGGTCTATGATCTCCTCCAACTGTACCAATCGCAAGATAAAGGCCAAGCTGATGGAGGGCCACGAGTATGTGTTCCGAGTCTGTGCTGAGAACAAACTAGGACCTGGACCCTCTGTGGAGACCAAGACCCCCATGCTGGCCATTGACCCCATTGAGAAGCCTGGGGAGCCTGAGAAATTCAGAGTGACTGACATTGGTAAGAACTACGTCTATCTGAGATGGAGGAAGCCTGACTATGATGGTGGCAGCCCCAACCTCACTTACAACCTGGAGAGCAAAGCCAAAAATGCCGAGGAGTGGGTGAAACTGAACACTGGTCCTCTGGTCAACACCTTCTTCCTTGCTGATAAATGTGCAGAGAACCAAACGTACACCTTCAGGTAGGACTGCATTCATACTTGTTTGTTTTGCAGGGTGCCTCCTTAAGCATTGCTATCTAACATTTATCTTATATATCTAATGTGAATTACTTTAAAAATAATAATTCTTATCATTTCTCAACCAGGGTGCAGACTGTCAATGAAGGAGGTGAAAGTGCCTGGGTGAATCTTATGGATATTGTGGTTAGGGAAGAGATCCAGAAGCCTGTCATTGACCTGAAGCTGGCCGGAACCGTGACAGTGAAGGCTGGAGAGTCAGTCAGGATGGAGGCTGGCCTGAGAGGAAAGCCCCAGCCTGAGGTTAAATGGACGAAAGACAAGGCTGTTGGAGACAACCCCAGAATCAGCTATGAGACTGGCCCAGACTACTCAAAGTTCCTCATGACCAAGTCCAGACGTACTGACTCCGGAAAGTATGTCATCACTGCCACCAACTCAGCCGGCACCTTCACAGCATATGCTAATGTTAATGTCCTGGACGTCCCCGGGCCAGTAAGGAACCTCAGGGTTACTGGCATTGGAGCTGACAAGTGCAGAGTAGTGTGGGATGCCCCAGAAGATGATGGAGGTTGCGAGGTGGACAGCTACATCTTGGAGAAATGTGAGACCAGGAGGATGGTCTGGTCCACATACTCAGCCTCTGTGGTCACACCGTACTGTAACGTCACTCGTCTAGTGGAGGGCAATGAATACATCTTCAGAGTAAGGGCTGAGAACAAGATGGGAACTGGCCCTGCCATGGAGAGCAAGCCTGTCACTGTCAAGACTCAGTTCAATAGGCCTGGCCCCCCTGACGCCCCAGAAGTCACCAAGGTAGATAAAAGACCCGCTTTAATGATTTTACATCTGCGTATGCCCTCGTTATAACAAGACGTTTCTCCACTAATCACACTGTTAATATCTTTGCAATGCAGGTGAGTAAAGATGAGATGACGGTTGTCTGGGCTCCTCCCGAGAACGATGGAGGAAAGTCCATCACTGGCTACATCCTGGAGAGAAAAGAAAAGAGGGCAGTGCGCTGGGTACCATGCACCAAGAGCCCCATCTCAGAGAGACGCCTGAAAGTCACCAACCTGATTCCCAACCATGAGTACCAGTTCAGGGTGAAGGCTGAGAACGAGGTTGGTCTGGGAGAGCCCAGCAAACCCTGCAGGCCCGTTGCAGCCAAAGACCCCATTGGTGAGTTTGCAGTTGCTGTCACAGCTGAGTTTAATGAGAGCATGGTACATAATGATGTGCTTAAGTTTCTCCCCTTAGTTGTCATCTATTTTGGTATTTTCATTAAGTTTTGTTTTACTTTCTCTACTTGCAGAGCCCCCTGGCCCCCCTGCAGGCCTTAAGGTGGCTGACAGCACCAAGACCTCTATCACCCTGTCCTGGTCTAAACCTGTATACGATGGTGGTGCCCCCATCATTGGCTACAGCTTGGACCTGAGGCTGAAAAGTGAGGCAGACCCTGAGAAGCCCACGGAGGGCTGGAAGAGAATTGACACTCATGGCCCATTGGTGCTCACAGAGTTCACCATTGGCCAGCTGGATGAGAAGCAGGAGTATGAGTTCAAGGTTTCTGCCCAAAACCAGGTGGGCTGGGGACGCCACGCCTACTTGAAGGAGGCTGTCTCCCCCAAGGAAGTCATAGGTACGAATGAATAGACGCTACGCCTTAATAAATCCATCATATTACATAATGTGGTGTTAATAACCCATAAATGATCTTAACACCAGTGTATTGTCTTGAAAACAGAGGCTCCAGAAATCGAGCTGGATGCCAGCCTCAGAAAAGGCTTGGCTGTCAGGGCCGGCTGTCCAATCAGACTTTTCGCTGTGATCAGAGGAAGGCCCGCCCCAAAAGTTACCTGGAGGCGTGTTGGTGTGGACAATGTGGTCCGCCGAGGCCATGTGGACCAGGTTGACACCATGTCCTTCCTGGTCATCCCTGAGAGCACCAGAGAGGATTCTGGGAAATACTCACTGACTCTGTCCAACTCAGCTGGAGAGAAAGCAGTCTTCGTCCGAGTCAAAGTGCTTGGTGAGAAACAGAAAAATAATGAGAATGTCCTTTTTACAGCGCTTGTATTCTTCAAAAATGTTATTCCATTTTCCCTGGTAACAAACCATATAATCAAAGCGATTCTTAAATTGCTCCTCTGCAGACACTCCTGGTCCCGTTGGCGGTCTGGAGGCAACTAACGTCACAAAGACGACTGCTCAGCTGTCCTGGTTGCCACCGGAGAACGATGGCGGCAGTCCCATCACCAACTATGTTGTGGTGAAACGGGAGGTGGATAGGAAGACCTGGACTAAGTGCACAGAGGACCTGAAGAAGACCAGCTTCAAGGTGACCAACATGACACCTGGCATTGAGTACTACTTCAGAGTCATTGCCTGCAACAAGTACGGCATCGGAGTTCCTCAGGACTCACCCAGGTCCTACCTGGCTGTTGATCCCATCAGTAAGTATTACCGCAGACAATCTGATGAAGGTTTAGTATGTCAACCCCGTTCTCTGCCAGTCTTTTCTTAACACCTGCTGTGTTGCATCCAGGTGAGCCAGACCCTCCAAAGAAGATGGACGTGTTGGAGATCACCAAGAACAGTGCCACACTTGGTTGGCTGAAGCCACTCAGAGATGGAGGAGCCAAGATCAATGGTTATGTGGTGGACTACCAGGAGGAGGGCGCACCTGAGGACAAGTGGACACCTTACTCCGTGGTCAAAGACCTGACCATCATGGTGGTTGGTCTTAAGGAAGGAAAGAAATACAAGTTCAGAGTGGCAGCCAGAAACTCAGTGGGAGTCAGCCTGGCCCGGGAGGCAGAGGGAGTGTTTGAGGTCAAAGAGCAGCTCAGTGAGTAGACACACTTTATCTGTGCTATAATGGACAATACTGACTGAAATATTGAACTTTAAAGTGAGAAAAATAAAGTTGAAAACATGTCATTAAACGTTTTCTTCTTCCTCCAGTGGCTCCTAAGATCATCATGCCCGACGCTGTAATGGTCAGAGCTGGATCCAAGATGGTTATTGAGGCCATTGTGGCCGGTAAACCTGCTCCATTCTGCAAGTGGTACCAGGGCAATGAGGAGGTGCTGACCTCTGACCGACTGTCTGTTGTGAAGACTCTGACCACCTGCACGCTAATCATCAAGAATGTGACAAGGAAAGACAGCGGCTACTACAGCCTGACAGCCGAGAACAGCACTGCCAAGATCAGCCAGATCCTGAAAGTCACCGTCATGGGTCAGTTTGAACAACAGACACTTGAAGCCGCCAGTTCTGAGCTGAAAAGATGCAGATGAGAATGAATGATGAATGAACATATCAGGTGTGAGCTTTTGTTGTTTTTATGGTAATGAATCACTATCTGTCTCACTGCAGACATTCCTGGACCGCCTGAAGCACCTCTGGAGATTACCGAACAGGACATCGATGCCTGCACTCTGCTGTGGAACTCCCCACAAGAGGACGGTGGCAGCAACATCACAAACTACATCGTGGAGAAGTGTGATGTCAGCCAGGGCGACTGGGTCCCCGTGTCCACCTCCTGCACCAAAACCAGCTTCAGAGTGACCAAACTGACAACTGGCAAAGAGTACAGCTTCCGAGTCCGTGCTGAGAACAGGTTCGGCGTCTCTGAGCCCATCTATTCTGAGAGGATGATTGCCAGATATCCATTTGGTGAGTCCTAACAAGCACTTTACTTTGTGGGCTGTATTCATGATAACTAGTTATACAGCCAATACAGGAATGGTACTATGCACTATTTTCTTCTTCATAGATCCTCCAAGTGAACCCAGAAACCTGCAGATCAACAAGATCAACAAGGACTTCGTCATCCTGTCATGGGAGCGTCCCAGCAGTGATGGTGGCTGCCCAATTACTGGATATTGCATTGAAAAGAAGGAGAGGAACAGCCTTCTCTGGGTGAAGGCCAATGAATCTTTGGTCAAAGCCACCCAGTACACTTGCGCCAACCTGATTGAGGGCCTGGAGTACACATTTAGGGTGTCGGCACTCAACTTGGCTGGACAGGGGAAACCCTGCAAACAGACTGACTTCATCACAGCTAGGACTGCAGTTGGTACGACAATGTTGATCACAGCAGATTGTGAACCAACGAGGTTCACTGTCATTTTCACTCAATCTGAGTCTCATTCTTCCTTCACAGTGTAACTAAGTCTATCAACTTTTTGTTTCTTCCCATCTAGACCCACCAGGTAAACCCGAACCAATGGATGTGACCAAGAACTCAGTGTCACTGGTCTGGAGCCGTCCCAAGCATGATGGTGGCAGCAAGTTGATTGGCTACTACATGGAATACACAAAGCTTCCAGAAGAGAAATGGACTCGCTGCAACGCCAACTGCATGAACATCCAGACAGAGAACTACGTGGTAACCGGCCTGGAGGAGGGCCAGCAGTACCAGTTTAGAGTCATTGCCAAGACGGCCATCAACATCAGCCTGCCATCTGAGCTGTCCGACCCCATCCCCGTCATTGCAGAGAATGGTACAACTCCACACAGCATAAGGAAAACTATGATCAACAAGTTCAAGTATTAACAAATATTGATGAATACTTTCTGTTGTCTTCCTGTGTAGTTCCTCCTCGTGTGGAACTGGGTGTCAACATGAAGAACCTTATTGTGGTGAAGGCCGGAGACAATGTCTTCCTTGACGCTGAGGTGTTCGGCAAGCCACTGCCCAAGGTGAGCTGGAAGAGAGACGGATTGCCACTGGTCCTCACCGAGGGAATGAAGATGACCCAGAAGAAACATGTCCACCTTCTGGAGCTCTACTCTGTCACCAGGAAGGAGTCTGGAGACTACACTATCACTGCTGAGAACGTCAATGGCTCCAAGTATGCCACCATCAAGGTCAAAGTGCTCGGTAAGTAATATTTCAGACTTTTTCCCTGTAATATTTTATCATGGCAAGTATTATGTGTTCAGATGAACAAAATAGCTAACTCCCCTCTGTTTCCCCTGCAGACAAACCAGGCCCTCCAGCCTCTGTGAAAATCTCTAAAGTGTTTGCAGACCGTGTTAAGATTCGATGGGAGCCCCCACTTGCAGACGGTGGCTCTGAGATCACAAACTACATCATCGAGAAGCGTGGAGACTAGCAGGGCCAACTGGGCGCTGGTCACCTCCAACATCCACGGACACATCACCGACTGCTCAGTGGAGAAACTCATTGAAGGACACGAGTACCAGTTCAGAGTCAGTGCTGAGAACCAGTATGGTGTGGGAGATCCCACCATGACTGACGCCACTATGGTCAAGAACCCGTATGGTACGTTAAGACCACTGCAGCTGAAATCCCTTAACCTACAGTTAGACATATTGTAATGATTAAAACTGCTGAAGTATGTTTAAATGATTTGTGACACATCTTTATTATCACACACCAGGCCTCGCCACTATAACTGTCACTCATCAGCCTTGTTTTTAATAGTTTTATTTCACAGTTCAGTCCCTTCAAATTCGCTGCATTGATCAATATTTGATGAACGATGCAGCACATTTTACCTGTGGATTAGGTAAAATAAACTCTCATACCACTGGGATTTTATCATGACCTTATATTTTCCCTCAGATGTTCCTGGTCCATGCGAGCCACCAGTCATCACCAACATTACCAAAGACTCCATGACAGTAAGCTGGAAGGCTCCCGCCAACGACGGCAAGGCTCCCATCCTGGGCTACATGGTGGAGAAACGTGATGCCACTGAGCTTACCTGGGCTAAGGTCAACCGCCGGCCAGTAATCGACAGGACCATCAAGGCCGCTCAGCTGACTGAGGGCTCTGAGTACGAGTTCAGAGTCATCGCCATGAACAAAGCTGGTCTGGGCAAACCCAGTGATGCATCCAACGCTGCACTGGCTGTAGATCCTGTCTGTGAGTATCTGCTTTTAAACACACTTTTGAGAAATGAAACAAAACTGACAGGGCTGATATTAGCAAGTATCAATCAAATGAACTATATTTTTACCTATAAAATTATAACATTATTCTCCAGATCCTCCCGGCCCACCTGCCTTCCCCAAGGTTGTGGACTCCACCAAGAGCTCTATCAGGCTTAGCTGGACCAAACCCGCGTATGACGGTGGCTGTGAGATCATTGGCTACCTGGTGGAGTGCAAGAGAGTGGAGGCTGAGGACTGGACCAAGTGCAATATACCGAAAAAGCTCCAGGCCACCAAGTTCCTGGTGACTGGCCTGATGGACAACACAGAATACCAGTTCAGAGTCTCTGCTTTTAACAGGATCGGCTTCAGTGAGCCCAGCGAGGTCCCTGGAAACCACATGGCTAAAGACATCCTCAGTGAGTTCCTCAACTCTTCATTTTACCAGTTTATTTTGAAAAATGTTTCACTGAAAGAGTCATCGTCTGTACAGATGTAGTCACTAAATTAAATTCAGATGTAGTTACTGCTTCAGCTAATGTCATGACATGAGGTGATAAAATTCATGACTGATTTAAAACTTTTCATTTTAAAACCCGTCTTATGGGTGTAGCAGACCCCCATACAGCAGGGTGGCTTTGATAGTGAGTGCCATCTAATATGCTGTGACCCCAAGCCACATTTCTTCCCACTGGATCACAGTCTTCACTAAAAATGTCTGCCTGTCTATAAAAAACAGCATGAAAACAGAACAGGAATATATGGTTTTGGAATTTTATCAATTTATCTAACTAATAACACACAAATGAACATCATCAGTTAAAGTCTTGAACACAAACGCTCGCGTTTACATTTGGTGAAAATTCCAAATGCAATATAATGATATTGTTCATTAGTTATCCTGAAAAATATTAGAATAGTTTTCATTGTGCATCATTATTTCAAACAGCATGTAATATAATAATGAACATTCTTGGAAAACTATATTTATGTTGATTGTGCACTAACTAACATCGCTATCATCTAAAATTAGCACTGGAGTGAGTGATATAACAGTTCTGTTTAATAAGGGATTTTCTGTCGCTCCTCCAGTTGCTCCTGAAGCTGAGCTGGATGCTGATCTGAGAAAGGCTTTGGTCCTTCGAGCTGGCGTCACTATGAGGCTCTACGTCCCCCTAAGAGGACGTCCGGCACCAAAGGTGACATGGACAAAGGTGAATGCCAACCTGAAGGAGAGGCAGGGCCTTCTGATCAAGACGTCAGACTGGGACACCCTGCTGATGATCGAGGGAGTTAACAGATACGATGCTGGCAAATATGTCCTCACGCTGGAGAACAGCAGCGGCTCCAAGAGCTACACCATCGTGGTCAAGGTCCTTGGTAAGTATGTCAGACATAGTTCATGATGAAAAGATTTTTTCTCTCTCATCATGTGTGTCTGTCACCTGATTTGAATTTTCAGTTTCACTGAACAAAAATTCTGAGCCACAGATACTGCCCCCCCCCACTTAGATTCTCCCGGACCACCTGTGAACCTGATCGTAAAGGAGACCTCCAGAAGCCACGCCTGCATCACCTGGGACCCCCCACTGATTGACGGTGGCGGCCCAGTGAAGAGCTACATTGTGGAGAAGCGTCTGGCTGAGAGGAAGGCCTGGACCTGTGTGTCGGCAGAGTGCCCCAAGACCTCCTTCAGGATCACCAACCTGGAGGCGGGTCAGGCCTACTGCTTCAGAGTGCTGGCTGAAAACGCATATGGCATCGGAGAAGGCTGTGAGACCCCCGGCAGTATCAGAGCCTCAGGTAGCTGCATTTTGTTGTTCTTTTGCATAGATTAGGACAGAGTAGAATATTTGTCACAGTATGTGAAAAGGATTATTTTAGATCCTTAGAGTTTGAATTCAATGACGTGAAGTCAGTGTGTCAATCATAGCTACTGCCCAGACAGCAAATGGACTAAAAAACAAGCAAGCGGATAGTATACAATCAGAACTGGATAATAGAGTAAGAGTCAAGATCAGTGGCCAAGACAAAAACATAACAAAAACAACCACTCTATTAAATCTGTCCTTTTCAGAGCAACCTGGTCAAGTGACAGATTTCAGAGCTCAGAAGACCACCAAAGACTCGATCACCCTGGGCTGGAAGAAGCCCATCAGCGATGGTGGAAGCCACGTTACCGCTTATATCCTGGAGCAGAGTGAAGGCGAGGAGAAGTGGAAGCAAATCATGAAGGGCAAGAACACCTCACACACCATTGGTGGGCTGACTGACGGCAAGGAGTACTTTTTCAGAGTCAAGGCACTTAACGAGTCCGGAGAGGGCCCACCCACTGAACTCGTGTTGTCGCCAAAGACCAGTTTGGTAAGAAATCACTGACACAGTGACTCAGTCATCGTGCCACATATTATTAGCTACATTTGGGTTTTTTTACTAGAACATGTCTAATTATTCTGATGATGATGATAATCCTTTGGATTTCAGTGCTACCTGACTGCAATTTGAGCAGTCTGCAGGATGGCTGCTATGTCGTTAAAGAGGGCAGCACTACACGTATAAACATCCCCATCATCGGAGTGCCCTACCCTGTTGCCACCTGGAAGAAGGGTGACGTGGCACTTGGGGATACCGGCAGGATGTGCGTGGAGGCATCTCAGGGTGTAACCACCTTGCTGATCAGAGACTGCCAGAGAGGAGATGCCGAAACCTACACCATCAATGTCAAGAACAGCGCCGGCTCCAAGGACTGCAAACTTCAGCTGAAGGTGGTTGGCAAGCCAGGCATCTGCACTGGACCTATTAGTTTCGATGAGATCACTGCCGATGGCATCACTCTTGAGTGGGGCCCACCTAAAGATGACGGCGGTGCAGAGGTCTCTAACTACATTGTGGAGAAGAGGAGGTCAACAGACAATAAGTGGGCCACAGTGGCTTCAGCCCTGCAGAAGACCACCATGAGAGTGATTAGGCTCCATGATGGAGTAGAGTACATCTTCAGAGTGTTCGCTGAGAACAAATATGGGGTTGGAGAGTATCTGAGGTCTGACGCTGTCATTGCCCAGCATCCATTCAGTGAGTATCTCAGATACTAATGCTAATTAAATAGTTGATTACATTTTGGCAAGAGGCAATCTCATACATTTTCAATAATGTAAAGGTAAAAATTACTGTGCTTCATGAAGACAACATGTGAACTTCACTGTAGTTTGTTCAATGGAGTTTCATTTCTTACCTCCTTTCCTAATGCCTCTGTCCCCCTCTGCTTCTTCCAGATGTGCCTGAGGCACCTGCTCCTCCAGAAATTGTGAGCATTCGCCATGAGTCTGCTATCTTGACTTGGGCTGATCCAAAGGACAGTGGTGGCTCCCCTATTACCGGTAATATACTTTGATGAATATGAGTTTGTAATTCAGCTTTAGCAAAAAGCAAATAGCAATAATCGTGGCTTATTGATTTATGGTTCTCTGTAGGATATCATGTGGAGTTTAAAGAGAGGAACAGTCTGTTGTGGAAACGGGCCACTAAGACTCCTCTGAGAGTGAAGGAGTGCAGAGTCACTGGCCTGATAGAGGGACTAGAGTACGAGTTCAGGGTGATGGCAATGAACATGGCCGGCATAGGAAAGGCAAGCAAGGCCACTGAGGCTTTGGTGGCCCTGGATCCTATTGGTAAGTACAAGTCTTTCTTTTCCTAAAAGAAAGAATTTCTTCTTTTGCAACAGTTTTTATTACAGTCTTTGATACTTGAATGTAAAGGCTGTCACTTGGTGTTTACTTTGTGTTAGATCCTCCTGGCAAGCCTGAAGTGATTAATGTCACCAGGAGCACGGTTACTCTGATTTGGACTGCTCCCAAATATGATGGTGGCTACAAGCTGATTGGCTACATGGTGGAGAAGCTGGAGGCTGGTGGCAAGACCTGGATGAAGGCCAATCATGTCAACGTTCAGGGCTGTGCATTCACCGTCCCTGACCTGACAGAGGGATCTCAGTATCAATTCAGGATCAGGGCCAAGAACGCTGCAGGGGCTGTCAGCGTTCCTTCAGAGTCTACTGACCTTCTGACCTGCAAGGAAGAGTATGGTAAGATGAATAATAAACTGATTCAGGAAGTTTGGCACATAATATTTGTGGGTTAATTCAGGTCCTTAAACATTGCAGTTTTACAAATATGTGTAAAAATCATGTCATGAATTTTAATTTATTGAGTTCATTTATTGAGACATGTATAATGCAACTATCTTCCATCCTCTCTGCAGAGCCCCCATCAATCACTATCGACCCAGACATGAAGGACGGTGTATCAGTCAGGGCAGGAGATACCATTGTGGTCTCAGCCTCCAAGATTGTGGGCAAACCTCCACCCACTTCTGTTTGGTCCAAGGGAGGTCGTGAGTTAAAGAACTCTGACATTGTCACCATTACCAGCACTCCCACCTCCTCTACTCTGTCCATCAAGTACGCAAGCCGGAAGAACACAGGAGAGTACACTATCACTGCTAGCAATCCATTTGGCATCAAGGAAGAACATGTAAAGGTGAAGGTACTGGATGTGCCTGGACCTCCAGGCCCCATTGAAGCCAGTAACATTTCAGCAGAGAAGTGTACTCTGACCTGGCTTCCACCAGAGGAGGATGGTGGCTGCTCTATCAAATCCTACTTCCTTGAGAAAAGAGAGACCAGCCGCCTGCAATGGACCAAGCTAGCTGAAAATGTCATGGATTGCAGACATGTTGCCAGCAAGCTGATCAAAGGCAATGAGTACATCTTCAGAGTGTCTGCTGTAAACCAGTATGGCACTGGAGACTCAAGCCAGTCTGGTCCAGTCAAAATGGTTGACAGTTTTGGTAAGTTTATATAGAATTAAAATTTTAATTTAATTTGATGAATAGATTTTTCTGTAAAAAGAAAATTAAAAATTAATTTAACTATTCTAACCATAGATAATGAAAAGTATAGGTATAACTAATCCAAATGTTCTTACATGTTTTGTATGCACAGGCCCACCAGGCCCACCCTCAGTCCCAGAGATTGATAACGTCAGTAGGAATGCTGTCACCATTTCATGGAAGAGACCGGCAAAGGATGGTGGAAGTGACATCAGAGGATATTGTGTAGAGAGGAAAGAGAGGAGAGGAATGAGATGGGTAAGAGCATCTAAGAGGTCAATCCCTGACCTGCGCTTTAAGGTGCAAGGCCTAAGTGAGGGAGTAGAGTATGAGTTTAGAGTCACTGCTGAGAACAAGGCAGGATTTGGGGAGCCAAGTGAACCGTCACACCCTGTGATGACCAAAGACATTGTCTGTGAGTAAAACTGGACTTTCACTTGTTTATAAAAAAAGAAATGCAAGCACTATTGTAAATAAGGCCCTCAATAACTTAAAAAATGTTTATTTTTGTTGTTTATTAGATCCACCTGGTCCTCCATCCAATCCCAGAATTACAGACACTACAAAAACAACAGCCACCTTTGCCTGGGGCCGACCCCACTATGATGGTGGTCTGGAAGTTGACGGATATATTGTTGAGTACAAAAAGGAGGGGCATGATGACTGGGAGACAGCAACACAGTACCCACTGAAAGCTAATGAACATGTTATTGGTAAACTTCAAAAAGGTGGCAAATACCACTTCAGAGTAAGCGCTGTAAACTCTGAAGGAGTTGGTGAGCCTGCAGAGGTTGAGAAAGTGACTGAACTCGTGGACCAGGAGGCACTCCCAGACTTTGAGTTGGATGCTGAACTCAGGAGAACCCTGGTGGTCAGGTGTCGTGCATCAATCCGTATGTTTGTTCCCATTAGGGGCCGTCCTGTTCCTGAAGTAACGTGGAGCAAAGATGATACCAACCTGAAAACCCGTGCACACATTGACACCACAGAGTCTTACACTCTCCTGGTTATTCCTGACTGCACCAGATACGATGCTGGGAAATACCACCTCTGTCTGGAGAATGTCGCTGGAAAGAAGACAGGGTTTGTTAATGTGAAAGTTCTGGACACACCTGGACCACCAGTCAACCTCAAACCTAGAGAGATCACTAAGAACAGTATCACCCTCCAGTGGGAAATCCCCATAATTGATGGTGGTTCTAAGATTCATAACTACATTGTTGAAAAGAGAGAGGCCACCAAGAAGGCCTACACTGTGCTAAGTACCACATGGCAGAAGTGTTCCTTCAAAATTCCAGACCTTGAAGAGGGATCTTACTATTACTTCCGTGTCTCTGCTGAGAATGACCTGGGTGTAGGCGAGCCCGCTGAAACCCCTGAACCAATCAGAGTGTCACAAGCCCCCTCTGCACCAGAGAACTTGTATGTCACAGATGTGACCGCGGACAGTGCCAGCCTTGCATGGATCAAGCCCCTACATGATGGCGGCAGCTTGATCACTGGATACGTCATTGAAGCCCAGAAGAAGGACACTGACCACTGGGTCCATGTGGCCACCATCAAGGCTCTGGACTACACTGTCACAGATCTGATTGAGGGCGCAGAGTATACCTTCCGTATCATGGCTGTCAATGCATCAGGTAGGAGTGACCCCCGAGAGAGCAGGCCTGCTATTATCAAAGAGCAGACTTCCCCTCCTTCCTTTGACCTACGTGGCGTCTACCAGAAGACTGTGATTGCCAAGGCAAGGGACCGCGTCAAGGTGGAGATCCCAGTGCTTGGCAAACCCAAACCTGTGGTTTCCTGGAAAAAGGGAGATGTAGTGCTCAAGGAGACACAAAGAATTAACACTGAAACCACACCAACATCAACGATCCTAAACATCAGTGAGATCAAGAGGACTGATGGAGGCCAGTATTCCATGACTGGAAAGAACATGTTGGGTACAGTGACTGAGACAATCACAATCCTAGTCCATGACATTCCAGGTCCTCCCACTGGTCCTATCAAGCTGGATGAGGTCTCATGTGACTATATTATTATGTCCTGGGAGACACCAGAGAATGATGGAGGTGTTCCCATCAATAACTATATTGTTGAGATGAGGGAGACTACCGGTACTTCGTGGGTGGAGTTGGCAGCTACAGTAATCCGCACCACATTCAAGGCAGCTCGACTAAACACTGGAACTGAATATCAGTTCCGTGTCAAAGCCCAGAACAGATATGGTATTGGACCATGCATTGTCTCTGCCCCTGTGGTAGCTGCATATCCATTTGATGTGCCAAGCCAACCAGGCATTCCTGTGGTCACATCTTTCAACAAGGATGCTATGACCTTGAGCTGGAATGAGCCATCCTCTGATGGAGGTAGTCCTATCCTAGGCTATCATGTGGAAAGAAAAGAGAAAAACAGCATTTTATGGCAGAGGATCAGCAAAGCTCTTGTTATTGGAAATATCTTCAAATCAACAGGCCTTGTTGATGGAATTGTATATGAACACCGTGTTACTGCAGAAAACATGGCTGGTCTCAGCAAACCAAGCAAACCCTCTGAGCCTTTGTATGCTTTGGACCCAGTTGATGCACCAGGCAGGCCGGTGGCACTGAATATAACCAGACATGAGGTGACAGTGTCATGGACCAAACCAGAGGGAGACGGTGGATTTTCCATCACAGGATACACAGTGGAGAGGAGAGAGATGCCCAATGGACGTTGGCTCAAAGCCAACTTCAATAACATCCTAGAAACCATTTACACAGTCAGTGGTCTGACTGAAGATGCAACTTATGAATTCCGAATTTTTGCTAGAAACTCAGCAGGTGCTGTCAGTGCTCCATCACAGTCATCAGAGGCAATCACATGCAGAGACGATGTTGAAGAGCCCAGGCTTGATGTTGACTCATTGTATAGCAGCAATGTTGTTGTCATGGCTGGAGAGATATTCAAGTTGGAGGCCAATGTGACTGGCAGGCCAATTCCATCTCTGGTATGGACCAAGGAAGGAAAGGAGCTTGAGGATACAGCCAAGCTGGAGATAAAGACATCTGACTTCCACACAACTCTAATAAACAAAGATTCCCTGAGGAGAGATGGTGGCGCCTTTACTCTGACTGCCAGCAATCCAGGTGGTTTTGCAAAGTTCACATTTAATGTCAAGGTGCTTGACAGACCTGGTCCACCAGACTCCCTCACTGTTACTGATGTTACTGCTGAAAAATGTGTCCTTAATTGGCTGCATCCAACACATGATGGTGGTGCCAAGATTGAGTACTTTATCATTCAGAGGCGTGAGACCAGTAGGCTGGCATGGACAAATGTGGCCACAGATCTCCAAGCAAATAGATTCAAGGTCACCAAACTTCTGAAGGGCAATGAGTACATCTTCAGAGTCATGGCTGTTAACAAGTATGGTGTGGGTGAGCCCCTGGAGTCTGAACCTGTAATCTGTGCTAACCCCTATGTTGTCAGTGATCCACCACAGCAGCCTGAAGTCACCACCATTACCAAAGACTCCATGGTTGTCTGCTGGGAACGCCCTGAACATGATGGTGGGAGCAGAATTAACACTTACATAATTGAGAGAAGGGATAAGACTGGCCTACGCTGGGTGAAGTGCAACAAGAGGACTGTAACGGACTTGCGATTTAAGGTCTCTGGCCTCACTCCAGGACATGAGTATGAATTCAGAGTTCTTGCTGAGAACAATGCTGGTCTAAGCCAGCCTAGTCCTTCCAGTCCATTCTACAAAGCCATAGACACCATCTTCCAGCCTGGACCTCCAGGAAACCCCAGAGTCCTGGACACAACCAAGTCTTCCATCACCCTTGCCTGGAACAAGCCTGTCTATGATGGTGGTTCTGAAATTACTGGTTACATTGTGGAGACCTGTCTGCCTGATGAGGATGAGTGGACAATTCACACTCCCAAAAAGGGATGGACAGCCACTTCATTCACCATTACCAACTTGAAGGAAAACCAAGAATATAAAATCAACATCTGTGCTACAAATTGTGAGGGAGTGGGAGAGCCTGCTGCTGTTCCTGGAACACCCAAGGCTGAAGACAGACTGCTTCCTCCAGAAATTGAACTTGGAGCAGAGCTACGTAAGGTGGTCAGCATCAGAGCCTGCAGCACACTTAGACTATTCGTCCCTATAAAGGGCAGACCAGCACCTGAAGTAAAATGGTCCAGAGAACACGGAGACTCTCTGGACAAAGCTAACATTGAAATAACTTCATCATTCACCACTCTTCAGGTAGACAATGTAGACAGGTTTGATGGAGGTAAATATATGGTGACTGTGGAGAATGCCTCAGGAAGTAAGACAGCCTTTGTCAATGTCAGGGTGCTAGATACTCCTGGAGCACCTCAGAATCTGATCATCAAGGAGGTCACTAGAGATTCAGTTTCCCTTGTTTGGGATGCACCTCTCATTGATGGCGGCTCCAGAGTCCGCAACTACATTGTGGAGAAGCGTGAGTCAACCAGAAAGGCCTACTCTACTGTCTGTGCAAGCTGCCATAAGTCAAGTTGGAAAATTGGAGACCTGGATGAAGGAAAGATGTACTTCTTCAGAATCCTGGCTGAGAATGAATTTGGAATTGGTCTCCCAGTAGAAACTGTTGAGCCAATAAAAGTGTCAGAGAAGCCTCTACCACCAGGTAAAGTCTCTCTCCGTGAAGTTACCAGCACCAGTGTCACACTAACTTGGGAAAAGCCTGACCACGATGGTGGAAGTAGAATCACAGGCTATGTTGTTGAGATGCAACGTAAAGACAGTGAGAACTGGACCCAGGTTATGGTGGTGAAGACCAATGAGGCTGTTGTAACTGGCCTTACACAAGGAGAGGAGTACATGTTCCGTATCTCAGCCAAAAATGAAAAGGGAGTTAGTGACCCACGTCCTCTCAGTTTGCCTGTGGTAGCAAAGGACCTTGTCATCCCACCAACCTTCAAACTGCTTTTCAGCACGTTCAGTGTGCTAGCAGGAGATGATCTGAAGATAGATGTACCATATGCTGCCTGTCCCAAGGCCACAGCAACTTGGCTCAAAGATGGCGTTGTTCTCAAGGAGACAACAAGGGTTAATGCAGAAACCACAAACAAAAACCTTTTCCTAGTCATTAAGGAGGCTTGCAGAGATGATGTGGGTACATACACTATCAAATTGACCAATACAGTTGGAGAGGCATCCACTGACATCAGTGTTGTTGTTCTTGATAAGCCTGGTCCTCCTACTGGCCCAATTAAGCTGGAGGATGTCACTGCAGACAGCATGGTCCTGTTCTGGAATGCACCAGAGTATGACGGTGGTTGTGCCATCAACAATTATATTGTTGAGAAGAGAGACACATCTACCACTAACTGGCAAATTGTGTCAGCTACAGTGGCCAGGACCACTATCAAGGCAGCCCGTCTAAAGACTGGATGTGAGTACCAGTTCAGGATTGCTGCAGAGAATAGATATGGCAAGTCCTCAGCCCTGTTGTCGGATGCCATTGTTGCTCAGTATCCATTTGAAGTACCTAGCCAGCCACGTTCTCTCGTAGTCCAGTCAGCCACCAAGGAAAGCATGGTGGTTGTCTGGGAGAAACCCAGTAATGATGGTGGAAGCAAAATTCTTGGCTATCACTTAGAGCTCAAAGAGAAAAACAGTATACTGTGGGTAAAACAGAACAAACAATTAATCCCGGAGACCAGATTCAAGGTTGTTGGCCTTGAGGAAGGCATTGAATATGAGTTCAGAGTCTATGCTGAGAACATTGTTGGCCTCAGCAAAGCCAGCAAACTTAGTGAAATGCAGGTGGCCAGAGATCCTTGTGACAGACCAGGAAAACCAGAGGCTGTAATTGTGACAAGAAACCAAGTGACACTCAGATGGACCAAACCTGAGTATGATGGCGGCATCAAGATCACAGGTTATCTGGTTGAGAAGAAGGAGGGAACTGGCCGCTGGATGAAAGCCAGTTTCACCAATATCATTGAGACTGAATTTGTTGTCACAGGACTTACAGAAGATCAAGTTTATGAGTTCCGTGTCATTGCCAGGAATGCAGCAGGTGTCTCTAGTCTGCCCTCTGATTCTACTGGAGCCATTACTGCCAAGGATGAGGTGGATCCACCAAGGATTGACTTGGACGCTAAGTATTCCCAGGCTGTGGTGGTAAATGCTGGAGAGACATTCAGGCTTGAAGCAGCTGTCTATGGCAAGCCCGTGCCCACAATACACTGGCTGAAGGAGGGTCAAGAGATTTCTGAGGCAGCTCGCCTAGAGCTCAAGAACACAGACTTTACAGCTTGTCTAGTTTTCAGAGAAGCCATCCGTGTTGATGGAGGTCAGTACACTTTGCTGGTTAAGAATGTTGGAGGAGAGAAATCTGTTAACATCAATGTCAAGGTCCTGGACAGACCAGGTCCTCCTGAGGGCCCTATCTCTATTTATGGAGTCACTAATGAGAAATGTTCCATTGCCTGGAAACCTCCCTTGCAAGATGGAGGTAGCGATGTTTCCCATTACATTGTTGAGAGGAGGGAAACCAGTAGACTGGTTTGGACTGTAGTTGAACCAAAAGTTCAGACACTGAACCTTAAGATCACTAAACTTCTCCCTGGTAATGAGTACATCTTCAGAGTAATTCCAGTCAACAAATATGGAGTTGGTGAGCCTTTGGAATCTGATGCTATGATTGCTAGAAATCCATTTGTTACTCCTAACCCACCAACAGAGGTAGAAGTCACAACAATCACCAAAGACTCCATGGTGGTGACCTGGGAGAGACCAACTAATGATGGTGGCAGCCCCATCCAGGGATACATTGTTGAGAAACGTGACAAGGATGGTGTGAGATGGACTAGGTGCAACAAGCGCACAGTGAGTGAGCTGCGCTTCAGAGTGACAGGGCTCCTTGAAAACCATAGCTATGAATTCAGAGTGGCTGCTGAGAATGCTGCAGGTGTTGGCACCCCGAGTGCACCAACAGTGTACTACAAAGCATTGGATCCTATCTTCAAACCAGGCCCACCAAACAACCCCAAGGTGGTCGACACCTCTAGGTCCACTGTTTCCCTGACTTGGGGCAAACCCATCTATGACGGTGGCTGTGAGATTCAGGCTTACATTATTGAGGCATGCGATGGGGCTTCTGATGAGTGGTTTATGTGCACACCTCCTACTGGAATCACAGATACTAAGTTTACTGTGAAAAAGCTTATGGAGAAGCATGAGTATCAGTTCAGAGTGTGTGCTATCAACAAAATTGGTGTTGGTGAGCATGCTGATGTTCCAGGAAAAATTCTCTTGGAGGAGAAGCTTGAGGCTCCTGATCTTGACCTGGATGCTGATATGAGAAAGATGATCAACATTAGGGCGGCAAGCACTCTCAGGCTGTTTGTTCCTGTGAGAGGACGTCCAGCTCCTGAGGTTAAATGGGGTAAAGCTGATGGTGAGATTAAGGAGACAGCCCAGATTGACAATACGGGCAGTTATGCTTCACTTGTAATTGAGAATGTGGACAGATTTGATAGTGGCAAGTACACACTGACTGCAGAGAATGCCAGTGGAGTAAAGTCAGTCTTCATCAGTGTCAGGGTCCTGGACTCACCTAGTCCACCAACTAACTTCATAGTGAAAGAGATTACCAAAAATTCAGTCACTCTCACATGGGAGCCTCCACTTCTGGATGGTGGCGCAAAAATTAAACATTACATTGTTGAGAAGCGTGAGAGCACCAGGAAAGTTTACTCTCCTGTCACCACCTGCAACAGGATGTCATGGAAAGTTGAGCCTCTTCCAGAGGGTGGAATTTTCTTCTTCAGAGTCTTGGCGGAGAATGAATATGGTGTGGGTCTCCCCGCTAAAACCACAGAGCCAATTAAGATATCTGAGAAGCCTCAGCCACCTGGTAAAGTCAGTGTTGTTGATGTTACTCATAGCACTGTAACTCTCACCTGGGAAAAGCCTCAACACGATGGCGGCAGTAGAATCAGTCACTATGAAGTTGAACTGGCACCTAAGGACAGCGAGGCTTGGTCTGTGTGTGCTAGAGTGAAGGCGCTGGAGACGGTAGTGACAAACCTACTCAAAGGAGAGGAGTACAATTTCAGAGTTGTAGCTGTGAATGACAAAGGCAAAAGTGACCCCAGACAACTGGTTCAGTCAGTTGTAGCAAAGGACCTTGTGATTGAGCCTTCTGTTAGACCCAAAGTGAGCACCTACAGTGTTCAGGTTGGGCATGACCTCAAGATAGAGGTCCCAGTTGCTGGGCATCCAAAGCCAACCATCACATGGACCAAGGATGGTGCTGCTCTTAAGCAGACCACCAGAGTCAATGTCACTGACACAGCACATCACACCATCCTCACCATAAAGGATGCAACCAGAGAGGATGGGGGAATGTACAGCATCAATATCTCCAATGCCCTGGGTTCCAAAGATGCCACTATTGAGGTGATCACCCTGGATAAACCAGGCCCACCGACAGGCCCTGTCAAGTTGGAGGACGTAAGTGCTGAGAGTATCACACTTAACTGGGAGCCTCCAACATACACAGGTGGCTGCCCTATCTCAAACTATGTGGTGGAGAAGAGAGACACAACCACAACCAACTGGGTTGTTGTATCAGCCACTGTGGCCAGAACCACGCTTAAAGTGACCAATCTGAAGACAGGTGCTGAATACCAGTTCAGAATCTATGCTGAGAATAGATATGGAAAGAGTTATGCAATTGATTCAGAGCCGGTTTTGGCACAGTATCCATTCCAAGAACCTGGCTCACCAGGAACACCATTTGTGTCTTCATACACTAAAGAATATATGGTGGTTGAATGGCACAAACCCCCATCTGATGGAGGCAGTACCATTTTAGGCTACCATCTGGAGAGGAAAGAGAAGAACAGTATCCTCTGGACCAAAATCAACAAAATGCTTATCCAAGACTGCCGGTTTAAATCTACTCCTCTTGAGGAAGGTATTGAGTACGAGTACAGAGTCTATGCTGAGAATATTGTTGGCATTGGAAAATGCAGCAAAGTCTCTGAAGCTTATGTAGCCCGTGACCCATGTGATCCTCCTGGTCGTCCTGATGCTGTGATTGTCACCAGGCACTCAGTGTTCCTGAGATGGACCCCTCCAGAGTATGATGGTGGAAGCTTAGTTACTGGCTATTTAGTGGAGAAACGTGACCTTCCAGAAGGAAAATGGATGAAGGCTAGTTTTGCAAACATCATTGAACATGAATTCACAGTTACAGGCCTGACTGAGGACAGTAAATATGACTTCAGAGTAATAGCAAGGAATGCGGCTGGTGCTGTCAGTAAGCCATCTGAGAGCACAGGATCCATCACAGCCAAGGATGAGGTTGACCCACCAAAGTGTGAGACAGATCCCATGTACAACCAGACGATAGTCATCAATGCTGGAGAGACTTTCAATTTGGAGGCCAGCATAGAAGGAAAGCCCGTGCCCACAGCTCAGTGGTTCAGGGGAAATGTTGAAGTTGAAAATTCAGCAAGGACTGAGATCAAAAACACAGATTTTAAGGCTTTGCTAATTGTGAAGGATGCCATCAGAGTAGATGGTGGACAGTACACACTGGTTTTAACTAATGTGGCTGGAACTAAGACTGTCCCATTCAGTGTAAAGGTTCTGGACAGACCAGGCCCCTCAGAGGGACCTCTTACTGTGAGCAATGTCACTGAGGAGAAGTGCTCACTGTCATGGCTGCCACCCAGGCATGATGGAGGAGCTAGCATTTCTCACTACATTATTCAAAAGCGAGAAACCAGCCGCCTGGCATGGACTGTGGTCTCTAGTGACTGTGGAGCAACCATGTTTAAGGTTACCAAACTTTTGAAGGGCAATGAGTACATCTTCAGGGTAATGGCTGTCAACAAATATGGCATGGGCGAGCCTCTTGAGTCAGTGCCAGTTATCATGAGAAATCCATTTGTTCCTCCTGGCCCACCTCACGAGCTTGAGATCACTAACATTACTAGGGACTCTATGACTGTCTGCTGGAACCGCCCCAAGACCACAGGTGGCAGTGAGATTGTTAACTACATTGTTGAGAAGAGGGACAGGGCTGGAGTGAGGTGGACCAAGTGCAACAAACGCAGGGTGACAGACTTGCGTTTTAGAGTAACGGGACTAACTGAGGACCATGAATATGAATTCAAGGTATCTGCTGAGAATGCAGCTGGAGTAGGTCAGTCAAGCCCACCTACACCCTACCTCAAAGCCTGTGACCCCACCTTTGAGCCAGGCTGTCCCACTAATGCCCACGTGACTGACACCACTAAAGACTCCATCAGTCTTTCCTGGCATAGGCCTATTTATGATGGTGGTTGTGAAATTCAAGGATATGCTGTGGAAATTACCAAGGCTGATGAAGAGGAATGGACCATATGCACCCCACCCTCTGGAGTTAATGCTACCAAGTTTACTGTCACCAAGTTGATAGAGCACCAGGAATACAAGGTGCGCATTTGTGCCATCAATAAGTTGGGTGTTGGTGAGCCGGTTGAGATCCAGGGTGTCGTGAAACCTGTGGATAAGATTGATCCACCAGAGGTGATTCTGGATTCAGAGCTCAGGAAGGGAATAGTTGTCCGCGCAGGTGGCTCAATGAGAATCGGCATTCCATTCAAGGGTCGTCCTACTCCTGAGATCAGCTGGGCTAAGGAGGGGGAAGAACTGCCCACTAAAGTTCAAATAGAGACTGGGGAAGATTACACACAGCTCTCCATTGACATCTGTGATAGATATGATGCTGGAAAATACATCCTCAACTTGGAAAATAGTGCTGGCACTAAATCAGCCTTTGTCTCTGTTAAAGTTCTCGACACTCCAGGGGCCCCTCTGAATTTAGCAGTAAAAGACATTAAGAGAGAAAGCGTTACTCTCACATGGGAGCCTCCTCTTATTGATGGTGGTGCAAGAATCAAGAATTACCTGGTTGAAAAGCGCGAATCCACCAGGAAGGTTTACTCTACCGTGGACAACAAGTGCACAAAGACAAGCTACCGTATCACTGGCCTCACAGAAGGAACTATCTACTATTTCAGAGTCTTAGCTGAGAACGAGTTTGGTGTGGGACAACCAGTTGAGACAGAGGACTCAGTTAAGACATCTGAGCCTCCTCTGTCTGTGGGAAAAGTCACTTTGACTGAAGTGACCAAAACCACTGTCTCACTCTCCTGGGAGAAGCCAGTCCATGATGGAGGCAGCAGGATCATGGGCTACTACATTGAGATGCAGCCTGTGGGCTCAGAGGAATGGGTAGTGGCTGCTACAACCAAAACATGTGAAGGCACTGTCACAGGCCTTAGCACTGGCCATGAGTACATGTTTAGAGTATCATCTTTCAATGAGAAAGGCAAGAGTGACCCCAGGCCTCTGGCCTCACCAGTCACTGCTAAAGATGTAACTATAGAGCCCAGATTCAAGATGGCATTCAACACTTACAGTTTACAGCATGGTGAGGAT
The DNA here is from genome assembly GCA_016785225.1 of Psettodes erumei. NCBI lineage: Eukaryota > Metazoa > Chordata > Actinopteri > Pleuronectiformes > Psettodidae > Psettodes > Psettodes erumei. The sequence goes on from JAFBJZ010000827.1 coordinate 70,430, forward strand.
CTAAAGATTGAGATTCCAGTGATAGGACGCCCTGTTCCCAAGGTTGAATGGAAAAAGGACGGACAAGCACTTAAGGAGACAACCAGACTGAATGTAACAGGCACACTGTCATCTACTAAGCTGTGTATAAAGGATGTAAATAAGGATGATGCTGGTAAATACACTATCACAGCCACCAGCAATATTGGAACAGCTACAGAGGAAATTACTGTAATTATCCTTGAAAAGCCTGGTCCACCCACAGGCCCTGTGAAGATTGATGAAGTAAGCTCTGATTATGTCACTCTCTCCTGGGAGCCACCAGAGTATACTGGAGGCTGTCAGATCAACAACTACATTGTGGAGAAAAGAGACACCACCACAACAACTTGGCAGATTGTGTCTGCTACTATTGCAAGGACAACCATCAAAGTCACTAAATTAAGGACTGGAGTTGAATATCAATTCAGAGTATCTGCTGAGAATAGATATGGAAAGAGTTCTGCCATTCTCTCTCAAGCTGTTATTGCTCAGTATCCATTCAGTGAGCCTGCTGCTCCAGGAACACCATTTATTTCTGCTGCGACCAAGGATAACATGGTTGTTGAGTGGAAACCTCCAACCAATAACGGAGGCAGTCCCATCCTAGGCTATCACCTTGAGAGAAAGGAGAAGAACAGCCTCTTGTGGGCAAAACTCAACAAGCTCCTAATTCCAGACACACATTTCAAGACTACAGAGCTTGAAGAAGGTATTGAGTATGAATTCAGAGTTTATGCTGAGAACATTGCTGGAATCAGCCCAGCTAGCAAGGTCTCAGAGAGCACAGTTGCCAGGGACCCCTGTGACCCCCCAGGCACTCCAGAGGCTATTGATATCACCAGAAACCATGTGACACTCCACTGGACAAGGCCTCAGTACGATGGAGGCAGTGCGATCACTGGTTATGTGATTGAGAGGAGGAAGCACCCAGATACCCGCTGGATGAAGGCCAGCTTCACAAACATCATTGATACCCAGTTCACACTTACTGGCCTGACTGAGGACTGTGTTTATGAGTTCAGGGTCATTGCCAGGAATGCTGCTGGCATTTCCAGCCGTCCTTCTCAGAGCACAGGAGAAATTACAGCAAAAGATGAAATTGAGGCTCCAGCAGCCACCCTGGACTCTAAATTCAAGGATCTGACTGTTGTTCATGCTGATGAAACATTTGTCATTGATGCTGAGTATACTGGAAAGCCTCTGCCTGATGTCATTTGGTTAAAGGATGGAAAAGAGATTGACAAAACCACACCAAGAATGGAGGTCAAAACCACTCTCACACGTACAGTCCTGACAGTCAAGGATTGCATTAGAGTTGATGGTGGCCACTTTGTTCTCAAACTTGTCAATGTGGGAGGAGTTAAGATGGTCCCAGTTACTGTTAAAGTTTTGGATAGACCCGGCCCTCCTGATGGCCCGCTAGAAGTTAAAGGGGTCACAGCAGAGAAATGTTATCTTCACTGGAACCATCCCTCACATGATGGTGGGGCCAGCATCTCTCACTACATAATTGAGAAGAGAGAGACCAGTCGTTTGTCATGGACAATGGTTGAGCCCAAGATCCAGGCCATCAGCTACAAAATCACAAAATTGCTGCCTGGCAATGAGTACATCTTCAGAGTGACTGCTGTGAATAAATATGGTGTGGGCGAGCCTTTGGAATCTGAGCCTGTTATTGCTCGTAATCCCTTCACCACTCCCAGTGCCCCATCCACCCCAGAGGCCAGTGCTATCACTAGGGACTCCATTGTGCTTACCTGGGAGAGGCCAGAGAATAATGGAGGAGCAGAGATTGAAGGATATGTCCTTGAAAAACGTGATAAGGATGGCATCAGATGGAATAAGTGCAACAAAAAGAGGCTAAATGACCTGAGATTCAGATGCACTGGCCTCACAGAGGGCCACTCCTATGAATTCAGAGTCTCAGCAGAAAATGCTGCTGGTGTAGGAAAACCTAGTACACCAACTCAATACATCAAGGCCTGTGATGCCACTTATCCACCAGGACCCCCAAATAACCCCAAAGTCATAGACCATTCTAGCACCACAGTGTCCCTGTCCTGGTCCAGGCCTATCTATGATGGTGGAGCACAGATCAGTGGATACATTGTTGAAATGAAGGAGGCAGCAGATGATGAGTGGATAATTTGCACACCACACACTGGTGTTCAGGATACTCGCTACACTGTAAAGAGATTGAGGGAAAATACAGAATACAACTTCCGTATCTGTGCTGTTAACTGTGAGGGAGTAGGAGAGCATGTGGACCTTCCTGGGTCTGTGGTTGCTGCAGAGAAGCTTGAAGCTCCTGAAATTGAACTAGATGCTGATCTGAGGAAGATGGTCAATGTCCGTGCCAGTGCCACCCTCCGTCTCTTTGTGCCAATCAGGGGAAAGCCTGAGCCTGAGGTCAGATGGTCAAAGGCCGATGGCACTATGAATGAGCGCGCCCAGATTGAAGTCACAAGCTCTTACACAATGCTGGTGATTGAGAATGTTGACAGATTTGACACAGGCAAATATGTACTGAACCTTGAGAACCTTAGTGGCTCTAAATCAGCTTTTATCAATGTTCGAGTTCTGGACTCCCCCAGTGCTCCTACCAACCTAGAGGTTAAGGATGTGAAGAGAAATTCTGTCTCTCTCTCTTGGGAGCCTCCTCTAATTGATGGTGGGGCTAAGATTTCACACTATATCGTGGAGAAGAGAGAGCAGAAGAGAATGGCTTTCACCAGTGTTTGCACCAACTGTGTGAGGAACTCTTACATTATTTCTGACTTACAGGAGGGAGGTAGATACTATTTCCGTGTATTGGCTGTGAATGAACTTGGAGTAGGTCTGCCTGCCTCCACAGATCAAGTTAAGGTGTCTGAGGCTCCTATGCCTCCTGGTAAGATTGTTCTGGTTGACGTGACTCGTCATACTGTTACACTTTCTTGGGAGAAACCTGATCATGATGGAGGCAGCAAGATTACAAACTATATTGTGGAGATGCAGCCAAAGGGAGATGACAAATGGACTGTGTGCAGCGAAGTCAAAGCACTAGAAGCCACTATTGCTGGACTTACTACTGGGGAGGAATACTCTTTCAGGGTGATCGCTGTGAATGATAAGGGTAAAAGTGATGCCAAGCCTCTGGCTGCCCCTGTGTGGGTGAAGGACATCACAGTAGCCCCCATCATCAACCTGTTGTTCAACACATACAGCGTAAAAGCAGGAGATGACTTGAAGATTGATGTTCCCTTCAAAGGCAGACCTCAGCCAGAGGTGTCCTGGAAGAAGGATGGCCAGGTGCTTAAGCAGACAACCAGGGTCAATGTTCTTAACTCCAAGACCTCATCCAAGATTATCATCAAGGAGGCAACCAAGGAGGATGTAGGAAAGTATGAGATTACTTTGATAAATTCAATTGGCACCTCAACTGCTGAAATCTCTGTCATAATCCTGGACAAACCTGGCCCACCCAGCAACATTAAGGTGGATGAGGTTAGCGCTGACTTCATTTCTCTGTCTTGGGATCCTCCCACCTATGATGGTGGATGCCAGATTAACAACTATGTGGTGGAGAAGAGAGACACTACCACAACTGCATGGCACATTGTCTCAGCCACAGTGGCCAGGTCATCAATAAAGGTGAATCGACTCACTCAGGGAGTAGAGTACCAGTTCCGTATTGCAGCTGAGAACCGCTATGGCAAAAGTCATGCTATTGACTCTGCCCCTGTTGTTGCTCAGTATCCCTTCGAGCCTCCTGGCCCTCCAACTAATGTCCATGTTACTCATGCAACCAAGATTGGCTTGCTGGTAGTATGGGGCAGACCTGCCAGTGATGGGGGAAGCCCTGTTGTTGGTTACCACATTGAATGCAAAGAGCATAGCAGCATTCTGTGGACCAAGGTCAACAGGGGACTGCTGACTGAGAATCAGTTTAAGATGACAGGTATTGAAGAAGGCCTGCTGTATCAGTTCAGAGTCTATGCTGAGAATATTGCTGGCATTGGTCCATGCTCTAAGGCCAGTGACACTGTGGCAGCCAGAGATCCATGTGAATCTCCACATAACCTTAGAGTCACCAACATTACCAGGAATTCAGTCTCTCTCTTCTGGGAGAAGCCAGAGTATGATGGTGGGGTAAAGATTACTGGCTACATTGTTGAGCGTAAAGAAGTTCCCAATGGCCGCTGGCTGAAATGCAACTTCACCAACCTCCAGGACACCTACTTCGATGTCACAGGCCTCACAGAAGATGTCCAATATGACTTCCATGTCATTGCTAAGAATTCTGCAGAACAGTTGAGTGCACCTTCAGTGAGCACTGGTCCTGTCACTGTCAAGGACGATGTAGATCCTCCCACCATTATCCTGGATGACAAGTTAAGACAGCTGGTTGTCATCAAAGCTGGAGAGATCATTAAAATTGATGCTGAAATCACAGGCCGCCCACTTCCAGTTGTTTCATGGTCTAAGGATGGAAAGGAGATTGTAGCCAAGGCCAGGTGTGAAATCACCTCCACCAACTTCACAACAACCCTGATTGTCAGGGATGCTATTCGCAGGGACTCTGGCCAATATGTCCTGACTCTTCACAATGTGGCAGGAACCAGGTCTGTTGCTGTCAACTGTAAGGTTCTGGACAGACCTGGACCAGCTTCAGGACCTTTAGCAGTGTCTGGGCTCACAGCAGAGAAATGTACCATTACATGGGGACCCCCTCAGGAGAATGGTGGGGCTGAAATCATGCACTACATTGTGGAGAAACGCGAGACAAGCCGCCTTGCCTGGACTCTTGTCTATGGAGATATGAAGGCAACTACTTGTAAAGTGACCAAGCTGCTCAAAGGAAATGAATACATCTTCAGAGTCAGGGGAGTCAACAAATACGGGGATGGTGAGGCCCTGGAGAGTGAGGCAGTAAAGGCCATGGATCCATTTACTGTGCCTGCAGCTCCCACTAATGTCCAGGTCACTTCAGTTACTAGTGAGGCAATGACCATCTGTTGGGAAAGACCTGTGTCTGACGGTGGTAGTAGTATCTGTGGCTATGTCATTGAAAAGCGAGAAAAGACTGGTCTTCGCTGGTGCCGTGTTAACAAGAAACCTGTTTATGACCTTAGAGTCAAAGCCTCACACCTTCGTGAGGGCTGTGAGTATGAGTACAGAGTGTTTGCAGAGAATTCTGCTGGCCTCAGTGCTCCTAGCACCCCTTGCCCACTCACCAAGGCTGAAGATCCGCAGTTCCTACCATCACCTCCTGCTAAGCCAAAGATCATTGACTCTACAAAGACCACAGTTACCCTGTCATGGAATAAACCATTATTTGATGGAGGAGCACCTGTGACTGGTTACAGAGTAGAATACAGGATGACTTTAGATGATGAATGGTTTGTTGGAGTCCATAACACCAAGAACACAGAGTTTACAGTGGTGGGATTGACTCCTGGGGCTGAATATGTGTTTGTGGTGAAGTCCATTAACAAGATTGGAGTCAGTGAGCCCAGTGCTGAGTCAGACAAGCAGGTTGCCAAAGAGAGAGAGGAGGAGCCAGTCTTTGACATCAGCAATGAGATGAGGAAGACTCTTATTGTAAAGGATGGAAGCTCATTTACCCTGACAGTACCCTTCAGAGGCAAACCCATCCCCAGTGTAACGTGGACTAAACCCGATGTTGACCTTAGAGTCCGGGCTGTCATTGATACCACAGACACCTTCACCTCCATCACCTTAGAGAATGCAACACGTAATGACTCTGGCAAATACACCGTCACCTTGTCCAGCATAGCCGGAACCTCCTCTTTGACACTTAGTGTCAGAGTCCTGGACTCCCCTGGACCTCCTGCCCATGTGGATGTTAAGGAAGTTACCAAGACATCTGCTACTGTAATGTGGGACACTCCTGAAAATGAGGGAGGAGGACCAGTCAAGAACTATCTTGTTGATTTCCGTGAGGCCAGCAAGAAAGGCTGGACTCGGTTGACTGACACTTGCCACAGATTGACATACAAGGTGACAAACCTGCAGGAGGGAGAAGTTTACTACTTCAGAGTTACAGGCGAGAATGAGTATGGTGTTGGTGTTCCTGCTGAAACCAAAGAGGGAACCAAGATCTCAGGTATGACATTCTATGTTGGTAACATTATAGTTTCTTTTATTATGCCAAAGATAACACCTAGTTATTTCAGTAAACCACATTCCCCCTTCTTTCTCCAGAAAAACCAAGCCCCCCACCAAAGCTTGGTGTGACTGATGTGACCAAGGAGAGTGTATCCCTGGCTTGGGCCAAACCAGAGCAAGACGGAGGCAGCAGGATAACTTCCTACCTCGTGGAAGCTCTGGAGAAAGGCCAGGAGAAGTGGGTGAAGTGTGGTGTTACCAAGTCAATCCACCTCACAGTGTCTGGTCTGAGGGAGAATGCTGAGTACTTCTTCAGGGTCAGAGCAGAGAACCATGCTGGATTCAGTGATGCAAAGGAAATGATCATCCCTGTAATGGTCAAAGACCAGCTGGGTAAGTTACAGACAAATGAGATTTTCCAGTAAACAGATTGGTTAAGATTAACACAGAAGTAATACAAACAGCAGAATAAGACAATAGTTTTTTACTTGTTGCTTTAGTTTATAATGAGGTAATACCCAAGGGAAATAACACAATATTACATCTCATTTCCCCTGCTATAACTGTTATTATTTATGTTATGTATATTACATGTATGTAATATTGTTCATTATTTATTTGCTCCAGAATCTCCTGAGATCATTATGAAGGACTTCCCTCACAACACAGTGTATGTTAGAGCTGGCTCCACCCTCAAGTGTGAGATCCCACTGACAGGCAAGCCTTTGCCTAAGGTCTCCCTGTCCAAGGACAATGTGCTACTCAAGTCAACAATGAGGTTTAACTCTGAGGTCACCCCTGACAGCATCAAGATCACTTTACGTGAGAGCATTGCTGCAGACTCAGGACGCTACGATATCACTGCCTCCAACTCTAGTGGAACCACCAAGTCCTTTGTAAACATTGTGGTTCTGGACCGTCCTAGTGCTCCACTTGGACCTGTGGAGCTGTTTGACGTCACAGAAGACAGCGTTAGCCTGAAGTGGCTCCCACCGACATATGATGGTGGCAGCCCCATCACCAACTACATCATCCAGAAGAGAGAGACAACCACAGCTAACTGGATGGATGTCTCTTCTGCTGTGGCCCGCTGCACCATGAAGATTATGAAGCTGACCACTGGCCTGGAGTACCAGTTCAGAATCAGAGCTGAAAATAAATATGGAATCAGCGAGCACATTGACTCACCGGCTGTCACTGTCAGCCTTCCTTACAGTAAGTAGTTTGTGTTGCTTTTCTCTTTTATCTGCACATTTATTATTTTTTCTACTATTTTTCCTGAATAAATATGTAAACCCTCCAACTCTGCTTCTTACCCTCTAGCTATCCCTGATGCACCATCAACTCCAGAGATCACTGCCGTAACTAGGGAGAGCATTGCTTTAGCCTGGAAGGAGCCAAAGTCAGATGGTGGCAGCCACGTGTTTGGCTACCATCTCCAGATGAAAGACAGGAACAGCATCCTTTGGCAGAGAGTCAACAAAATGGTGATCCGTGCTACACATTTCAAGGTCACCAACATCAATGCTGGACTTATTTATGAGTTCAAGGTGGCAGCAGAAAATGCTGCTGGAATCAGTGCCTTTAGCAAAGTGTCTGATGCAGTGCTGGCTATTGATGCCTGTGGTGAGATAATTTTTTAATCTCTCTAAAAACATCTGATTTTATTGCCATGGTTATCTTATAACAAATTCCCACTCTATGCTCCTGCAGAGCCACCCATCAACTTGCGCATCAGTGACATCACCAAGAACTCCATTAGCCTGGCCTGGCAGAAACCAAACTATGATGGTGGATCTCCAATCACAGGCTACATCATTGAGAAGAGAGAGGGTGTTAGTACCAAGTGGTCCAAAGCTAACATCACCAATGTCACAGACACCCGCTTCACTGTAACTGGCCTAACCCAGGATGAGGCATATGAGTTCAGAGTCATGGCTAAGAATGCCGTTGGCTCAGTGAGCAACCCATCCATGACAGCTGGACCCGCCAAGTGTGTGGACACCTACGGTAGGTCTCTTCTCATTTTATAAACATTTTTTTCAGACTATAGGTTATCATTCTCCTCTGGACACCCAGTGGTCTTTCTTCTGATTTTTATTAAACACTAGTCTTTGCTCTACTTGTGTATGATCCTGTGTGATGCAAATATCCATCAGAATTTGAACACACTTGTCTGCTTTTTTTTAAATAAATCATCCAGGTGCCCCAGAAATTGAAATACCTCAGGAGTACCTCAATGAGGTTAAACATAAGGCTGGCTCTTATGTGGAGCTTAAGTTTAACATCACAGCCAAACCTGCTCCCACTATTGAGTGGTTTAAGGATGGTAGAGAGCTTGAGCCCACCGCCCAACTCTCTTTCAAACACACATTTGAGACCACCAGCTTGTTCCTGAAGGACACCACTCGTTTGAATTCTGGTACCTATGAGGTCAAGGTGAAGAACTCCCTGGGATCCGCATGCGGCATTGTCAGACTGCTCATTCAAGGTATTCAGATATTATTTTAAATATTTCTTTATGACATTCCTTTTTGCATGACATATATTTGATAAGCAGCATGAACTCTGACATTCATGGACATATCCCTCCTTTATCTAGACAAGCCAGGTCCCCCTGATGGAGAGATTCAGTTTAAGAAGGTGACTGCTGACAACATTACCATCATGTGGTCCCCACCTGCTGACGAGGGTGGTGCCATGGTAACTCACTATATTGTGGAAAAGAGGGAGACCAGCAGGGTCATGTGGTCAATTGTCTCTGAGAAGCTGGTCGACTGCATTGTTAACGTGCCCAGACTCATCCAGGGCAATGAGTACATCTTTAGAGTACGTGGAGTAAACAAGTACGGCATTGGAGACGCACTGGAGTCTGAGCCTGTGATTGCAAAGAACGCATTTGGTAAGCAAACATAAATTCATCATCACTACTTCTGTTCAATCCTGTCCTGATTATTAGTTATTATTGGACACTGGAAAACTATGGAAAAATAGTTCCTTTCATCTAACCTGGTCATATTTATTTTATACAGTTCCTCCTAGCGAGCCATCCAAGCCTAAAGTGACCATGATCACCAAGTCCACCATGACAGTGATCTGGGAAAGGCCAGCATTGGATGGTGGCAGTGACATTGATGGCTATTACTTGGAGAAGAGGGAAAAGAGGAGTCTGCAGTGGTTCAAGGTTTGTTTGTTGATCTATCCTGTCCTTTATAGATTTTGTTTTTTAGCATGTAAGATACTAAACTAAACACTGGCATGTGTGAGCATCATTAAGTTCATTTTTTGTTTAGGTGGTGAAGGGCTCCATTAGAGACACGAGGCAGAAAGTCACCAACCTGGTAGAGAACAATGAATACCAGTACAGAGTTTGTGCTGTCAACAAGGCCGGAGCAGGAAACTACTCTGAACCTTCTGACCTGTACAAGGCTTATGATCCTATTGGTATGTTTTAAATTTTTCATATCATTACAATGACAGCCTTTCCTTCTCAACATTTCCTCATTGGTAAGGTCATTACTCACGCCCTTTTGTCTTCTCTAGATCTGCCTGGCGAGCCAACCAAGCTGCGTGTGGTTGATTCCACAAAGACTTCTATCACCCTCGGCTGGGAGAAGCCTGTCTATGATGGCGGCAGTGAAATTACACACTACATTTTGGACCAGATGAACACAGAAGACAAAGAATGGGTCACCATCAACCCGCAAGTCCAGACCACCGAGTATGTGGTGTCCCACCTCAAACCTGGATGCTACTACTACTTTAGAGTATATGCTGTCAACTGCAAGGGCAAAGGAGAGGACATTAAAATGTACCAGCCTGTGCAAGCCAAAGATATCTTGGGTTTGTATTCATATAGATCCCTATCCATCATATTGTACAGTTGTGCATAGGTCGTGTATTTTTGTATGATGATAAAGATGAATACATATTGATAAGCACAACTTGAGTTTGTTAAAGTGTTAAAGCTATTTTATTGTTTTTATATTTGAAATTATGGCGATTGGTTATGATACTGAGTAAAACTGTGTTCTAATGGCTTATGTCATTGTTAATGCCATCCTTCTCTACAACAGAGGAGGCTGATTTGGATTTGGATGTTCCCATGACAACACAGTACACAGCCAGGGCTGGTTGTGACGTGCTAGTCTTTATCCCTGTGAAGGGACGCCCCGTTCCCAATGTCACCTGGCGCCGTAGCGACCGCAACATGGCTGGTGATAACCGCTACACCATCACCAGTACTGAGCGAGCCACCACACTCCTCATACCCAAGGTCACCCGCGATGACTGCGGCAAGTACCTGCTGGAGATTGAGAATGGCGTGGGAGAACCCAAGATTATTACTGTTTCCCTTAAAGTTCTGGACAGTCCATCTACCTGCCAGAAACTACTGGTCAAGAATGTGACAAGAGGAAAGCTGACCCTGAGCTGGGAAGCTCCTCTCATCGATGGTGGTTCCCCTGTCACTAATTACATTGTTGAGAAGAAGGCCTCCACTATGAAAGCTTACCAAGTGATGACTGCCGAGTGTGCCAACACAACTTACAAGGTGTCTGACTTGGAGGAGGACATAGCTTACTTCTTCCGTGTGTCCGCTGAAAACGAGTATGGTGTGGGTGACACCTGTGAGACCACTGAACCTGTCAGGGCCACAGAAACTCCAGGAGCTGTTAAAAACTTGGTGATGTTGGACTCCACAAAGACCTCTGTTACCTTACAGTGGACCAGACCTGACCACGATGGTGGCAGCCACATCACTGAATACATCATTGAGAAGAGAACCAGTGAAGATCCCAACTGGACTTTGGGTGCTACATGCAGGCGCTGCAGTTGTGAGGTCACGGGACTCAAGGAGAATGTGGACATGGACTTCAGAGTGTTTGCAAAGAATGAGAAGGGTAGGAGTGACTTCTCCCAGATTGGTCCGATCACAGTGATGGACTTCACTATTCCACCCGAGGCCAACCTCAGTGACTACCCGAATGGAGAGCTTGCTGTTCGTATTGGTCAGAACATCCACATCGAACTGCCGTTCAAGGGTAAACCAAGACCTGCAATCAGCTGGCTGAAGGATAACTTCCCACTAAAGGAAAGTGAAAAGATTCGCTTCAGAATCACTGACAACAAGGCTGCAGTCACAGTCAGAGGAGCCAAGAAGGAGCATGCTGGCCAATACACCTTGGTTCTGGACAACAGAGTTGTCAAGAACTACTTTGACATTAATGTTACCACTCTTGGAGCCCCCTCAGTGCCTGTTGGTCCCCTCCGCTTTGATGAGATTAAAGCTCAGAGCATCATCATCTCCTGGGATGAGCCAAAGGAAGATGGAGGTGGAGAGATCACCTGCTATAGTGTGGAGAAACGTGAGACCTCTCAGGCCAACTGGAAGATGGTCTGCTCCAGTGTTGTCAGGACCACTTTCAAGATTCCCAACCTGGTCAAGGGAACTCAGTACCAGTTCAGGGTCCGTGCAGAGAACAAATACGGAGTCAGCGAACCACTCGTCTCCTCAGACATTATTGCTCAACACCAGTACAAACCTCCAGGTGCCCCAGGGAAACCAGTATCCTACAACATCACCAGTGATGGTATGACCATCAGGTGGGAGGCCCCAGGTTTTGATGGAGGATCCCCTATTTTGGGCTATCATGTTGAGAAGAAGGACAGGAACAGCCTCTTGTGGCAGAAAGTGAACTCCACCATCATCTCCAACAGAGAGTACAGAATCATTGGTCTCATGGAGGGACTGGAGTATTCCTTCAGAGTCTATGCTGAGAACAATGCTGGAATTAGCCCTGTTAGTGAACAGAGCAAACATGCTCTTGCTATCTCCCCTGTTGGTGAGTACGTTAAATACTAATGTGTTACCCATTTAGATCAGATACCAGTGTCATGTTTGTTCATCCAGTATAGAAACAGGTCGAGGAAATGTTAACTGTATCAAAGAGTACAAAGAAATGGAAACTGTTAACTTCATCAAATGGAGTAAGAAAATCTGTCATATTAGCCAGCATGCAAACATACATTATATCTTGAAGTGGCAGTTCTTTTTAACATCAGATGTATGAAATATTACTTGTAGAGATAAAAAGTAGGTATGTTGAAATTAGTTTTTATAAATCTTAATGATTTTCAAGATCCCGTTTGCTTCTGTACCACTTTTCAAACCCTGCACTATGGATAAAAATCTTCTCCCTCCTCTCAATAGATCCACCCGGCACCCCTGTCTGCATCGATGTAACTAGAGACTCAGTCACCCTGCAGTGGGAGATCCCCAAGAGGGATGGTGGCAGCAGAATTGTCGGCTATAGTGTGGAAAGACGTCACGGTAGAGGCAAATGGCTGCGGTGCAACTTCACTGATATCAGTGAAACTCAGTTCACCGTGACCGGTCTGTCGCCTGGAGACAGATTTGAGTTTAGAGTTATTGCCAGGAATGCTGTGGGCACAGTCAGTCCACCATCTAACTCATCTGCATACATCATGACCAAGGATGAGAGCAGTAAGTATTTTCAACAAAAAATAGACAAATGATCATGAATGATGTGTGTCTTGCATCCCTGTGACTGTTCCCCCACCCCTCATTTGTACATTATCCTTGCATCTCCAGTTGCTCCTGAGATCGAGTGGTCTCCAGACCAGGTTCTTACTCTGAGGGCCGGAGAGAATGTTAAGCTAGCCTGCAACATCACCGGACGTCCCGTCCCCAATGTTGTCTGGTACAAAGATGGCAAAGAGATTGACAAGAGGACCATGGTAGATATTGAGATTACTACTGGCATTGGCACCAGCAGCCTGTTTATTCGTGACGCTGACAGAAACCACCGTGGAATCTACACGGTAGAGGCCAAGAACAGCTACGGTACCAAGAAAGCTGATGTAAACGTCAGAGTACAAGGTTGGTAAACATTTAGGAATGTGTTTCAATATGTGTTTGAGACACTGTATGACACAAACCTTTTTTAATTAAACTGGGGATCAACCTTCTCACTCTGTTTAGATACTCCTGGACCTGTCGAGGGCCCTATCCGTTTCACTGGCATCACAGCTGAGAAGTGTACTGTGTGGTGGAACCCACCAGAAAATGACGGCTGTGCCGCCATCACCGAGTATGTTGTGGAGAAGAGGGAGACGTCCAGAATCACCTGGGCCTTGGTCACCTCCAAGTGTGAAGCCTGTTCTTTCAATGCCACCAACCTCATCAAGGGCAATGAGTACCAATTCAGAATCTCTGCTGTCAACAAGTTTGGTGTTGGCAAACCACTTGACTCTGATCCTGTCATTGCACAGATGCAATACAGTAAGTAGGGCACTCACAAACTGACCGCATCTTTAAAACTTAATCTGATCTATTGCATTTGAAAACTGACAGACAAAATGAGAGAACTGCCTTCAAATGCAAAACACGAGTCTTCTAACTTACCATGTTTTCTGCTCTCTCTCCTCAGCTGTGCCTGATGCTCCTGGTACCCCAGATGCCACTCATGTGACCGGAGACAGCATAACCCTGTGCTGGACCAGGCCGAGGACAGATGGAGGCAATGAGATCAAACACTACATCCTGGAGAGGAGAGAAAAGAAGAGCCTGCACTGGGTGAAAGTTTCGTCCAAGAGGCCCATCACAGAGCTCAGACACCGTGTCACCAATCTCACCGAGGGCAACGAGTACGAGTTCCGTGTCATGGCTGAAAATGGCGCCGGTGTCGGACCAGCTAGCAGTACCTCCAGGCTCTTCAAATGCCGTGAGCCAACCAGTGCTCCTAGTGCTCCCACTGTGATCAAGGTAGGATGGCAGGAACACACCACAGGAATCAGGAATGTAATGGTTTTTGTTTACAAAAGATTCAACAATTTATCCAGATTTTCTTTAGTTTAATTGTCTGCATAAAACACACACATATATATTTGTATATACATGGAGAGAGAGGCATCAGAAATTATACCATTAATTCTGCTCTTTTTTGATGATCAGGTCATTGACTCCACTAAGTCCTCTGTCACCCTGGAATGGACCAAGCCTGTCTTTGATGGTGGCGTGGCAATCATTGGCTACAATATCGACATGTGTAAGGCCAGTCTGGAAGAGTGGCACAGAGTCAACAAGCAGATTTGCATCCATACCAGGTACACTGCTAAGGGCCTGGTGCCTGGGGAGCTTTACAAGTTCAGGGTAAGTGCTGTAAATGGAACAGGAGAAGGCGAGGCCTCAGTGATGCCTAGTGCTGTTCAGGCTCTGGACAGACTTACATCCCCTGAGATTGACATTGATGCCAACTTCAAGCAAACTCACATTGTAAAGAACGGTGGCACGGTCAACCTTCACATTGCCTTCCGTGGCAAACCAGCTCCTCTTGCCACCTGGTCTAAGGTAGATGGTGAGCTGCCTATCATGGCTGATGTCAACACCACAGATTCATTCTCCACTCTGACCATTGAGGGGTGCACAAGGTATGAGGCTGGCAAATACACCCTCTCTCTGGAGAACAACAGTGGGCGCAAGTCCATCACATTCACTGTGAAGGTGCTGGACACACCTGGACCTCCAGGAGCCATCACCTTTAAAGACATTACCCGCGGAGCCTTGACAATGATGTGGGATGCCCCCACCAATGATGGCGGATCCCGAATCCATCACTACATTGTGGACAAGCGTGAGGCCAGCCGCCTGGCCTGGCAGGAGGTCAGCACCAAGTGTTCTCGCCAGATGATCAGGGTCATTGGTCTGGATGTTGGTGTGCAGTATCTGTTCAGGGTGATTGCTGTTAACCAGTACGGCCAGGGAGAGGCTCATGAGATGACAGAGCCTATCATTGCCACAGAAGAACCCGCACCACCCAAGAGACTGGATGTTGTCGACACCACAAACTCCACAGCCTCGCTGGTATGGCTGAAACCTGAGCATGACGGAGGCAGCCGCATCAGAGGCTACATCGTTGAATTCAGAGCTAAAGATACTGACCGCTGGGTACTTGGTGGCGAAACCAAGTCCCTGAAGATGCTGGTAGAAGGTCTGATTGAGAACACAGAATATGACTTCAGAGTCAAAGCCAAGAACGATGCTGGAATCAGTGAGCCTCAGGGCACCTTCGGCTCCGTGGTCATTAAAGAGCCCTGCATCGAACCAACTGCTGACCTCAGCAGCATCACCAAACAGCTCATCACCTGCAAAACCTCCAGCACCTTCACAATCGACATTCCTATCAGTGGCAGACCTGCACCCAAGGTCACCTGGAAGCTGGAGGAGATGAAGCTGAAGGAGACAGACAGAATATCCATTAAGACCACAAAGGAGAGAACCACTCTGGTGGTGAAGGACAGCAAGAGAAGCGACAGTGGCAAATACTACCTGACCCTGGAGAATGCAGGTGGTACGAAAACTTTCACAGTGACTGTGGTTGTTGTTGGCAGACCAAGTCCACCCACAGGCCCTGTGGAAATTTCTGGAGTTTCTTCCGAGTCCTGCTCACTGGCTTGGTCCGAGCCAGCCGATGATGGTGGCACTGACATCACCAACTACATTGTGGAAAAACGAGAGTCTGGCTCTGCTTCCTGGCAAGTTGTAAACTCCAGTGTGAAAAGAACCACAATCAAAGTGACTCATCTCAACAAGTACATGGAGTACACCTTCAGAGTCTGCGCTGAGAACAAGTTTGGAGTCAGCAAGTCCATTGAGTCTGCTGCTGTTGTCATTGAGCATCCATTTGGTAAGTTCTGCTCAGTGGTACACAAAAATAAATGCATGTCCTGAATCTGTTTGTATGGATGCCAAAGTTTAATGCATTTAAATGTAAATTTCTGTCCAGATCAAATTAATAATCCCTGCCCCTCCCCCTTCATTTTCACAGTTCCTCCAAGTCCTCCAACTCGTCCAGATGTGGTGTCTGTGTCTGCCAACGCCATCAGCATCAAGTGGGATGTGCCGTATGCAGATGGTGGCAGCAAAGTGACAGGCTACTGGATTGAGAAGAAGGAGAGGAACACAATTCTGTGGGTCAGGGAAAACAAACTGCCCTGCCTGGAGTGCCATTACAAGGTGTCCAACCTGATCGAGGGCCTGGACTACCAGTTCAGGGTGTATGCCATGAACATCGCCGGACTCAGCAAGGCCAGTGAGGCCTCCAGACCTGTGATGGCGCTCAATCCTGTTGGTGAGGGAAACATTCATGTCTCAAAAAAAAGCCACTTGACAAAAACACCCTCACTCACACACTCACCTCTTTCATGAAAACCTTGATTAAGTTTTTAAGAGCATAAAAAGCCGTGTGATTATAGCTGAGGTAAATAAATTTCTCTTCCTTCCTGCTCAGATCCCCCTGGTAAACCTGAGGTGACGGACATCAGCCGCTCCTCCGTTTCACTGTGCTGGACCATACCGCTGAACGATGGCGGCAGCAAGATCGTCGGCTACGTGGTGGAGAGAAAAGTCTACAGCACGGATGAGTGGGATGACAACCGCTGGCTCAAGTGCAACTACACCACCATCACCGAGAACTACTTCACTGTTTCTAACCTGGGAGAGGGAGAGACGTACGAGTATCGTGTCATCGCCAAGAATGCAGCGGGTGTCCACAGCGCACCATCAGAGTCCACCGGACCAGTCACATGCAAGGATGAATACTGTAAGTCATAGCATTACAAAGTCATCACAGCTGTCATTTTTGTTTTTAAACACACTTTTACAATTACTTCTTGATGCTTATTACTTCTACTGACTCCTTTACCCCTAGACTTCTTAACACGAGTCACAATATTGTATAACTATAATCATTTTATGAAATAATTATTTCTACCACTTAAGATTCACATGACTAACACTGACATGGCATGAAGCATCCTGAAAAAAAACTATATACTGTATAACCACTTGTTGAGGTGAAAACCTATCATTTCATTTTTGCTGCAGCTCCTCCCAAAGCTGAGCTTGATAGCAAGCTCGTGGGTGAGACGGTCACTGTGTCTGCCGGCTCCGACCTCGTCCTGGACGGCGCCGTCGGTGGCAAACCCGAGCCCACGGTGTACTGGTCGAAGGGTGACAAGATTTTGGAGCTGGGCGAGAAATATTCGCTGACCTACACTGCCACCAGAGCCATGGCTGTCATCAAGAACTGCAACAGGTCCGACACAGGCAGATACGTCTTGACCGTCAAGAACGCCAGCGGAATCAAGACTGCTGCTGTCAGTGTGAAAGTTCTAGGTGAGCAGCAAAGAAACTACATTAACCCAACTGTAATCACAGCATTTGAAACACAGAGGTTTATAGTCTATAACCTAGTTTTTTGTTAACTGAATATCAGAACAGTAAACACAAGATAGATTTGTCACAGGACAGTCTGATGGGTTTCCCTCTTCCAGACACTCCTGGACCTCCAGCTGATAAGATCGTGATCAGCAGAGTGACAGAGGAGAAGTGCACGGTGTCCTGGAAGATTCCTCTGGAGGACGGCGGAGACTCCGTCACACATTATATTGTGGAGCGTCGCGAGACCAGCCGCCTCAACTGGGTTGTCATGGAAACCGAGTGCAAGACACTGTCATGTGTCAGCAGCAGACTGATCAAGAACAATGAGTACATCTTCAGAGTCAGGGGAGTCAACAAGTTCGGACCCGGAGTTCCTCTGGAATCCGAGTCTGTCATCGCCAGGAACGCTTACAGTGAGTGTGGCAACATTTCTCTGGGTTGAACTTCAAAAGTTGGTTTCCCCGATGGTGGTGGTATAGCAACCATCTGAAGTACAATAAAGAAAGCCAAAGAGAGGAAAATCATTTTATTTATTTTTTACCCTTTTCTGAAATTAACTGTGGATACTGAGGACATACTGCACGGTTCATATTGAAATGAACAGGTTTCTTTCTGTGACTCTGACCTGTCCCGCCCCTCTCCCTTAGCCATCCCGTCCCCTCCGGGCACACCAGAGGCTACAGCGGTGGGCAAGGAGCACGTCATCATCGAGTGGCTGAAGCCTGAGAGCGACGGAGGCAGCGAGATCAAAAACTACATCGTGGATAAAAGAGAAAAGAGCAGCACCAGGTGGGAACAACATCTGAAGGACTTAATGAATGCATTTTAGTTTCCACTTTCCAAAATGTTGATGCTTATTCTCTCTCACACACACATTCATTTCTTCTCTGGAACAGGTGGACTCGGGTGAATAAGACCTACACCATCTACGACACCCGTCTGAAAATCACCGGTCTGCTGGAGGGAAGCGAGTACCAATTCAGGGTGACTGCTATCAACGCTGCTGGATACAGCCAGCCAAGCGACGCAACACCTTACATCCTCTGCAAAGACCCCACATGTAAGATATTTACCTGTCTGTAATCCTGTGCTCAAGGATACACTTAGTTAGAACTTAATTTTCCTTTTATTGTAATTTTGTTTTGAAAAACTGATTTCTTATTATCTTCTTCTACTCCCAGATACACCAGCACCTCCATCAGTGCCTCGCATCACCGACACGACCAAGCACAGCATCAGCATGACCTGGACCAGGCCCATGTATGATGGCGGCTCAGACGTCACCGGCTACGTGGTGGAGATCCTGGAGGAGGGCTCTGAGCAGTGGTACCGTGCCACTGCCAAAGCACTCAAGAGCAATGAATATGTGGCTGCGGGCCTGGCAGCCAATAAGAAGTACAGATTCAGAGTAGCTGCCGTCAACAGCAATGGCACCGGGGAGTTCAGTGAGCCCAGTGCTGAAGTTGAGCCGCTGGAGAGAGTCGGTGAGTCTGTCAGAAATCATCACGATTAAGACATCAGTGGCTTTTTTCATATCAAACATCCACACATTTCATTTGAACAAACAAAGTGTTAAAGTGTAAACATTTTTTAATCAACATTCTTGTTCCCAGTGACAGACCTTTATCATTGTCATATTCCAGCTTGTTACATGGCATTTGCAGCATTACCTGACTCTCTCTTTGCTCCATCTGCTCAGAAATGCCCGAACTGGAGCTGGATGATGACCTGAAGAAAACGGTGTGTCTGCGCGCTGGAGGAACCCTGCGTCTGTTTGTGTCCGTCACTGGCCGCCCAATACCAGTGGTGGCCTGGAGGAAGAAGGGCGTGGAGCTGCAAAGCCGCGGATTCATTGAAATCACTGATAGCTACACCATGCTAATAGTGGAGAAGGTCAATCGCTACGACTCAGGAAAATATGTTGTAGAGGCAGAGAATCCATCTGGCAAGAAGACTGCCACCATCCTGGTTAAAGTATATGGTATGTCTTCCTAAATTTCCACAGTTAATGTCATGCAGAAATATGGAGAAATGTTTACATACGAAGTCAAATACTTTCACTTTTCTTTGCTATGATTACTCAACAAAGACACCTGTGAGCACTCACTCATATCTGCTCTTCCTCCACCTGTCTCTTTCCTGCAGACACTCCTGGTCCTCCAGGTTCTGTGAAGGTAAAGGACTACACCAAGGAGTCCGTCGTGATCACCTGGGATGTTCCAAGCATTGACGGTGGTGCTCACATCAGCAACTACATTGTAGAGAAGCGTGAAGCCAACATGAAGTCATACAAGACTGTCACCACTGAGTGTAGGAAGACCTTGTTCAGGATTACTGGTCTGGAGGAGGGCGTCCACTACTTCTTCAGAGTCCTGCCAGAGAACATCTATGGCGTCGGTGAGCCCTGCGAAACAGCCGAGTCTGTGCTGGTTTGCGAGGTGCCGTCAGTGCCTCTGAACCTCCAGATTGTTGATGTCACTAAGTCCTCTGTCACGCTGCACTGGGAGAGGCCGCTGCATGACGGTGGCAGCAGGTTGACGGGCTATGTCATTGAGGCCTGCAAGGTTGGCTTGGACAGATGGAGCGCTGTGGCGACAGTCAAGGCATCAGTTTCCCAGCACACTGTTGAGTCTCTGATGGAGAACGACCAGTACCTGTTCAGAATCAGAGCCACCAACAGCAGGGGAGCCAGCGAGCCCATGGACATTGTCACTCCAGTCACAATCCAGGAAATCAAGGGTAAGAAAACACTTAACTCACTTTTGCCAAAAGTGAAGTTGTGGCCCTTAAATACACTTACTAACACTAACACTTCTCATCCCCTCTTTGCATTTCAGTGATGCCAAAGATTGACCTGACCAGTATCCCTCAGAAGGTCGTCCATGTGCACCGTGGCAGACCTATTGACTTCAACATCCCAATAAAAGCCAGACCACAACCTGTCTGCTCCTGGTTCTTTGGTGGTGTCAAGCTGAAGGACAGCTTGGACCGCATCAAGATCGACAGCAATGGCAAATACACACATCTCGTTATCCGTGAGACCACAATCAATGACACGGGAGACTACACGCTGCAGGTGAAGAACTCCGTTGGCATGGCAACCGAGGTCATCAAGGTCATCATTCTCGGTAAGGAGACCTTCTGCACACAAAGAAAAGATGTTTGTTTAAGTGCAATTTTACAGGTTAGACTCACCAAAATATAGCTATTACATTCAGTGTGTCAGATTGAATTAATATATTATATAATAACATTCAAGTGCAATGCAAATACTTTCAAAGATTTTGACCAGCCACCTTCTTGTGTCCATCCAGACAAACCTGGCATCCCAGTCGGTCCAATGAAGATTGAGGAGGTTGACGGTGTGTCAGTAACAGTCAGCTGGGAACCTCCAGAGAAGGATGGTGGCGCCAACGTCAGCGGCTACGTGGTGGAGCAGCGCGATGCCCATCAGCCAGGCTGGTCCACCGTCTCCGAGTCAGTGACCAGACCCTGCTTCAAGTTCACCAGACTTACAGAGGGAACTGAGTATGTGTTCCGTGCTGCCGCTATGAATCGCTTCGGCGTCGGTGGCTTCCTACAGTCTGAAGTGGTGGAGTGCAAGAGTGCCAAGAGTGAGTCCACTTTCCATCAAAACCCTCGTCTTCCTGTTCTCTCTACATTATTTTATTTGTTGGCGTGCTTCCTGTGCTCATAAATGCTGTTGCATATACTTTCTCTGCAGCCATCCCTGGACCTCCAAGCAGGCCGGAGGTGCTTGATGTCACCCACGAGGGCATGACCCTGACATGGCAACCACCTGAGGACAATGGTGGCTCCACCATCGCTGGCTACATCATTGAACGTAAAGATGTCCGCTCTGACAGGTGGTTGAGGATCAACAAGAACCCTGTTACCATGACCAGGTATCGCTCGTCTGGTCTGATTGAGGGCCTGGAGTATGAATACCGTATCACCGCCATCAACTCGAGAGGAACTGGCAAACCAAGCGAAACCTCCGCCATCACCGTTGCCATGGATCCCATTGGTACGAGACAAAACTCAGTGTAGTGGCAGTTTACTGTAATGATCCTTTATGACTTTCATTTCTGATCTTTGGTGAATCTTGCCATTCTGGAGACAGTGTTTTTACCAAATGTCTGTCTTTGTTATTTATCAGAGCCTCCTGGTATCCCAGTTAAGCCCAGAGTGACAGACACCACCAGGACTTCGGTCTCTCTCGCCTGGTTCCCGCCTGAAGAGGAGGGTGGTGCTGTAATTACGGGTTACTTCATTGAGATGCAAAAGGTAGACCAGGTGGAATGGACACGGTGCAACACCACACCCACCAAGATGTGCGAGTACACCCTCACCCACATGCCTCAGGGTGCCGAGTACAAATTCAGGGTCATCGCCTGCAATGCTGGTGGTTCTGGAGAGCCTGCTGAGATTCCTGGAGTGGTTAAAGTCCAGGAGATGCTTGGTAGGAGAACAAAATTCCATAATTTACACTCTGGTATTACAGTCAAGTAAACATCTTACTGTATCATACCAAAGTGATTTAAAATGTATTTTTGTATGTTACTTGACTCTGTAATTTAACTGAGAAAAATCTAATCTGTGTCACCTTCAGATTATCCCGACTTTGAGCTTGATCGTCAATACGAGGAGGGTTACGTTGTGCGGCAGGGCGGAGTTATCCATCTGTCTGTGCCCATCAAGGGTAAACCCTTCCCTACATGCAAGTGGACCAAGGACGGTCGTGACATATCCCACCGGGCCATGATCGCCACTCATGATGACATCACCGAGCTGGTCATCAAAGAAGCACACAAAGACGACACAGGCACCTACGACTTGGTGCTGGAGAACAAATGCGGCAGGAAAGCTGTGTACATTAAGGTGAGAGACCTGTTTTGCAGTTTGGCTTGAGTGGAATAAAATGTACACAAATGTACACAAACAGACATTTCTGACACCTCCATTTTTCCAGCTGTTGTTTAAATTTTGACAATTATGACAGATTTATTTGACAGATTTGACAATGTTTTAATTTTTCTGGAATTAAAGTATAGGACAAATGAACAACCTCTGGGTTATTAACTTCAGTTGAACTGCTAAAAAGTAAATATAAGCTGGAAAAATGTGAGTGCCCTAAACTTCAGACATTAAGTACTGAAAGTAAAATTTTAAAAATACAGAGGGTTTGAATTTATTTTTCTGTAATTCTCTTCTCCAGGTGAAGGTGATCGGTCGCCCTGATGCCCCAGAAGGCCCTCTGGAGTTTGACAACATTCAAGCCAGATCAGTTCGGGTCAGCTGGAGGCCACCTTCAGATGATGGCGGTTCCGACATCCTTGGATACATGGTGGAAAGGCGAGAGGTGCCCAAGGCTGCCTGGTACACAGTGGATGCCCGCGTGACTGAGAACTCTCTGGTGGTGAAGGGCCTGAAGGAGAATGTGGAGTATCACTTCAAGGTTTCTGCTGAGAACCAGTTTGGTGTCGGCAGATCTCTCAAGTCTGATGAGTCTGTCACGCCAAAGACACCACTTTGTGAGTACTGATACTTCTTATGACTATTCTCAATATCAACTGACCTTTGTCAGAAGTTACACTGCGTACATGTTGGCCAAAATAATTCACTTCATAAACACAGACACGTTACTGTCTCCTGAGTAGAAATACACCTTCAACAATCTATATTTATATTCATATTCAATTGCCAAAAAAGTGTTCTGGGTATTGACTTTACTAACACTGTGGTTCAACTCCAGGCCCACCAGAACCTCCCAGCAACCCACCAGAGATCATGGATGTGACCAAGTCTATGGTTGCTCTGTCCTGGGCCCGGCCTCGGGATGATGGAGGTTCCCGTGTCACAGGATACTATGTGGAAAGGAGGGAGGTGTCGACAGTGAAGTGGGTCCGCCACAACAAGACCCACATCACCACCACCATGTACAATGTCACTGGTCTTATCCCTGATGCAGAGTACATGTTCAGAGTGGTGGCTCAGAACGACATTGGGCAGAGTGAGCCTGGTCCTGCTTCTGAGTCTGTAGTCTGCAAAGATCCATTTGGTGAGTTAACATTACATGAAGCCTGTTTCTGTATCAATACATTTGTTCAACTAAAATTTGAAAAAAGAAAAGAAGACAGACACTTGAAAGGCTTTTTTCCCAGTGCGTACAGTAAATTAATTTAAGTTTATTTGTGGGATTGTGTAGAAGTAATCCAAGAACTGATTTAACATAAATTGCACAATACTTTATTAAGTTTCTCTGTGTTTTTTATCACATTTTCTCTCCTTATAGACAAACCCAGCCAACCGGGAGAAATTGACATTATCTCCATCACAAAAGACTCCATCACCATCCACTGGCTCAGGCCTGAGCATGACGGAGGTAAGGAGATTCTGGGCTACTGGATTGAGTTCAGACAGGCTGGAGAGAGTGCCTGGAAGAAATGCAACAAGGAGCGCTCCAAGGATCGTCAGTTCACCATGGGCGGCTTAATGGAGGCCACCGAGTATGAGTTTAGAATCTTTGCTGAGAACGAGACCGGACTCAGCCGACCTCGTCGCACGCCCATGGGCATCAAGACCAAACTGAGTGGTGAGCTGCTGCAGTGTTCATTTTGTTTTTTATTATGTTCACAAGTAACATCATAATGAATGAAAGAATATTACACAGATTTTACAGCAAAAGGCAAAAAATATAATACATTTACATTTTAATGAGATTTTACTGATGTTCCTGCAGTTGGTGAGGCTCCAGCTTTGAAGGAAGAGATGCAAGATACCACCACCAAGCTTGGCGAGTCGGGCACTCTGACCTGTGGCATTATTGGTAGACCCCTGCCTGACATCAAGTGGTACCGCTTCGGTAAGGAACTGATCCAGAGCCGCAAGTACAAGATGAGCTCAGATGGCCGTAACCACTCGCTCAGCATACTGACGGACGAGCAGGAAGACGAGGGCCTGTACACCTGCAGGGCCATCAACGAGGCCGGAGAGATTGAAACCAGTGGCAAACTGCGTCTGCAAGCAGCCCCCCAGTTCCATCCTGGCTTCCCTCTGAAGGAGAAGTACTTTGCCGGGGCTGGCACCAGCCTCCGCCTGCATGTCGTCTACATCGGGCGTCCCATCCCCCAGATCATGTGGTTCTATGGCAAGAAGCCTCTGAATCCTTCAGAGAATGTGATCATTGAAAACACAGAAAGCTACACCCACCTGGTGGTGAGGAACGTCCAGAGAAAGACAAATGCTGGCCGTTATAAGGTTCAGCTCAGCAACGCGTTCGGAACCATTGACACTGTGCTCCGTGTTGAAATCCAAGGTAAGCCTCGACTACCAAGATCAGGAAGTTGTCCAACCAGAGATGTTTAATGGCAAAATATACAGCCTTCTAGTGGAGATGCCTGTATTATCAATAATAGAAAAGTATAACTAGGTCTATATATATATTTGTATAAAATAAGAGCTGTAACTCATTCCGTCTTTTGGTTTTTCCAGATAAACCATGCATCCCTGAGGGCCCCATGGTTGTTGACGCCCTGCTGAAGAGTTCAGTTGTCATCAGCTGGAAGGTTCCCAAGGATGATGGAGGCTCCGTGATCACAAACTATATCGTGGAGAAGCGTGAGGCCAAAGAAGGTGAACAGTGGCACCTGGTGTCCTCCTCCATCTCTGGCACTACCTGCCGTGTCCCCAACCTGATAGAGAGTTCCGGGTACTACTTCAGAGTCTATGCCCAGAACCAGTATGGAGTTAGCGAGCCTCTGGAAATCCCATCAGTGGTCATTGTCAAGAGTCCATTCGGTAAGTCCATTCATATTTATATGTTTGGCAGGTTTGGCTTCTTAGGCTGCAATGTAGAAAGACAGGACTAATTTTATAGGTATGCAGAGCACTACAGTAACATTTGCTGTTTGTTTTTTTAGAAAAACCTGGCATCCCACAGCAGCCCTTCATTTTAAGCTCCACCAAGGACTCATGTGTTGTCAGCTGGAAGCCTCCAAGCAGCGACGGTGGTGCTAAAATCACCAACTACTACCTGGAGAAACGTGAGAAGAGGCAGAACAAGTGGATGTCAGTAACCACTAAGAAGATAACAGAGACCAATTATGAGGTCAAAGCCTTGATTGAAGGCTTTGAGTATGAGTTCCGCGTCAAGTGTGAGAACATGGGCGGTGAGAGCGACTGGAGCGAGATCTCGGAGCCTGTCATCCCCAAGTCTGACCAGTCTCCTCGCGCTCCCATGTTCAGGGAAGAAATCAGGGACATGACCGTCAAATACCAAGCCAGTGCCACCTTCGTCACAAAGGTACATCTACAACTCTGCACATGTATCTAAATATGACAAACCTATAGGTAATAGTATGAATTTAAACTTGACTTTTGACTTTTTCAGTTTCAGTTTCTGCTAAAATCCAACTATACTGAATACTTAGAGATTAAAAAGTCAACATGACTATGTTTAGTTGTATGTTTAGTATGTTTAGTTAAGTTTGTTTTCAGTACATTATTTAACTTGTTTATTTTTCCTTTGACAAGGTGGTGGGACATCCAAAGCCTGTAGTGAAATGGTACCGCAGTGGAAAGGAGATCCTGGCAGATGGAACCAAGATTAAATCCCAAGAGTTCAAGGGAGGCTACTACCAGCTGGTCATCACTGCTGCTGATGAGAACGATGCCACAGTGTACCAAGTCAGGGCAACCAATTCCTCAGGATCTATCTCTACAACAGCCAACCTAGAGGTGGAAGGTAATGAAATTATTTTGGTATTACGAAATAATTATTTTTCATTTTTCATATAATCCACTGGGTTATATAATCTCCAGGTATATTTCATTAAATAGAAACCTTAATAGGTATCAAATTGATGTAATGTTTTTTGTCATTTTAATTATAGTTCCTGCTAAGATTCACCTGCCTAAAGAGCTCCAGGGTATGGGAGCAGTCCACGCTGTCCGTGGTGATCACATCACCATCAAGATCCCCATCACTGGCAAGCCTGAGCCAGCAATCACTTGGCAGAAGGGTCAGGAGATCCTCTCCAACTCTGCTTATCACCAAGTCATCACCACCAGGTCTTTCACCTCGCTGGTCTTCCAGAAGGGAGTACAGAGGAAGGATAGTGGCTATTACATCATTACTGCAAAGAACAGGTTCGGCACAGACAAGCAAACCATTGAGGTGAATGTGGCTGACATACCTGAAGCTCCAAAAGGACTTGTGGTCAGTGAAATTGCACGGGACTCCATCACTCTGACTTGGGAGCCCCCCGCAAATGATGGTGGAAGCAACATCACTAGCTATATTGTGGAGAAGTGTCCAACCACTGGTGACAGGTGGATCCGTGCTGGACAGACCACTGACTGCAGCATCACCATCATCAACATATTTGGAAAGACCAAGTACCAGTTCCGTGTCATTGCCGAGAACCAGTTTGGCCTGAGCCTTCCATCTGCGCCAACCGAGCCCATCACTACAAAGGAAGACAAGTCTGTGATCAGGAATTATGACGAGGAAGTAGATGAAACCAGAGAGATCACCAAGGAGGAGGCTTTGTTTTACAAGGTGAAGGAGCTGTCCTCCAAGTATGTCATCTCTGAGGAGCTTGCTCGCTGTCAGTTTGGAGCTGTCCACCGCTGCGTGGAGATTGCCACTAAGAAGACCTTCATGGCCAAGTTTATCAAGGTCAGAGGAACTGACCGTGAGTTGGTTCTTAGAGAAATTGAGGCACTCAACATGGCAAGGCACAAGAATATCATCTATCTGCACGAATACTTTGAAAGTATGGAGGAGATTATCCTGATCTTTGAGTTCATTTCTGGAGTTGACATCTTTGAGCGCCTTGGCACCAGTAACTTTGAGCTAACGGAGCAGGAGATTGTACGCTACTTGAGACAAGTCTGCACTGCCCTCAAGTTCTTGCATAGTCACAACTTCGGCCACTTTGACATCCGCCCAGACAACATTGTCTACACCACAAGGAGAAGCACCAACATAAAGATTATCGAGATGGGCCAGGCTAGGCTGCTGGTACCAGGAGAAAACATCAGAATGTTGTTCTCAGCTCCAGAGTACTGTGCTCCTGAGGTCCACCGCCATGATATAGTCACAACAGCCACCGATATGTGGTCTGTTGGTGTTATAGCCTATGTTCTGCTCAGTGGCCTTAATCCATTTGGAGCAGAGTCCACTACAAAGATGATTGAGAACATCTCCAACTGTGAGTACATCTTTGATAGTGAAGCATTTAAGGACATCAGCCTGGAGGCAATGGACTTTATTGACAGACTTCTGGTCAAGGACAGGAAGCTTCGTATGACAGCCCATGAGGCTCTGGAGCACCCATGGCTCAAGATGAAGATTGAGCATGTCAGCAACAAGATCATTAGGACACTGAGACACAGAAGATACTACCAGACTCTGGTAAAGAGGGTTGACACCATTGTATCAGCAGCTCGGGTAGCATATGGTGGTGCCTTCAAGAACCAGAGAGGATTGGCTGTGGGTAAAGTGAAAATTGGCACTGAGTACCATGGCCTCCGCGCTGGCCCAGTCATGCATGGCTCAGCTGAGGAAGGCGGCCATGTCAGATTCACTTGCAGCATCGCTAACTATGATAAGAGTACACAGGTGTCATGGTACTTCGGCAACCGCCAGCTACACTCAAGCGCCAAGTATGAGATTACTTACAGTAATGGTTTTGCCAGCATGTATGTGAAGGACATTGAAGAGAGTGATGATGGTGTGTACAGATGCAAGGTAGTGAGTGATGATGGAGAGGACAGTGCTTATGGAGAGCTCTTTGTTGAGACAGTGAGGAGCATCAGAGAGCACTATATCAGCCTGTCCATCAAGAAACTGAGGAGGAGAGTTGACAAGACTAAACTCCTGCAGAGACCACCCGAGTTCACCTTGCCTCTTTACAATCGCGCTGCCTACATTGGCGAAGATGTCCGCTTTGGTGTCACTATTACTGTACACCCAGAGCCTCATGTCACATGGCTTAAGAACGGAGAGAGAATCAAGCCAGGTGAAGATGAGAGCAAATACACTTTCACTAGTGATAAGGGTCTTTACCAACTGATGATCCATAATGTGGACAAGAGTGATGATGCCGAATACACTGTCATGGCCCACAACAGGTTTGGAGAAGACAGCTGCCAGGCCCGTCTCACTGTAACACCTCATCCTGTGATGGAGGAAACTATGAAGCCCATGTTCAAACGTCTGCTGGCTAATGTTGATTGCACCGAGGGCCACAGTGTCCGTTTCGAACTCAGAGTCTCAGGGATCCCAGCTCCTACTCTGAAATGGGAGAAGGACAATAAACCACTACAGTTTGGTCCCAAGGTCGTTGTCATACAGGAGGATGTTGACTGCCATGTCCTGCACATCAGAGAGACTCTGCTTGAGGACTCTGGTGTGTACAAGGTTACTGCAACCAATTCTGCTGGCTCAGCAAGCTGCCAAGCTACATTAAGGGTCGACCGTCTTACCTACACCAGGAGAGAGTATAAAAGCGAGGAGGAGAAATACAGACACATACAAAAACAAATTGAAAAGACTAACAAGATGGCTCAGCAAATTGTAGCCACTGAGGAGCTCGTACCTTTCAACCCCACAGCTCAGGAGGCCCTCAAATTTGCTGCAGAGATGTACAAGCCTGCAGTGAGTACCAAGAACGTTGAGGGTGAGTTTGACATCACAGTGGTTAAGTCCGAGACCAAGAAGCTGGAGGAGGAGAGGAGGATCTTCATGCCATATGAGATCCCTGAGCCTATAGTTCATGATCCCAGAGCTCTGGATGAAGACAAAGCTATCAAACAGTTTGTCCCTCTCTCTGACATGAAGTGGTACAGGAAGCTGAGAGATCAGTATGAGATTCCAGAGAGGATGGAGAGGATTGTGCAGAAGAGGCAGAGACGTATTCGCCTGTCCAGGTGGGAACAGTTCTATGTCATGCCCCTTCCCCGAATTACCGACCAGTACAGGCCAAGATGGCGTATTCCAAAACTCAGTCTGGATGATCTGGAGACTGTCAGACCCGCACGCCGTTCACCTTCTCCAGAATCTGAGGCCTCATTCAGATCCAGGAGGAGATCTCTGGGAGACCTTAGTGATGAGGAGCTGCTGATGCCTGTGGACGACTACCTTTCCATGAGGAGAACAGGGAGGAGAAAATGATGCTGGAAGATGAACTGGAGCTCGGATTTTCCGCCTCCCCTGCTGGCAGTCCTGTCCGCATTGAGCGACGTGCCATGGAACATGAAGAGAGGAGGCAGGAGGTGAGGCATGAGGCTGTCGAGGTTGCTGAGGTCAAGAAGAAACGTACTGTTTCTCAGTACATGAGGAGGAGAAGGTCATTGTCCCCCACATACATTGAGCTGATGCGTCCAGTCTCAGAGCTTATCAGACCAACACGTGCCAGGCCTGTGGAAGCAGAGGGGGAGATTGTGGTGAGAAGGTCCCCCACCCCAGAGAGGACCCGTCCCCGCTCTCCTAGTCCCATTAGATCAGTGGAGAGGTCATCCCGCTCCTCCTCCAGGTTTGAGCGGTCTGCCCGCTTCGACATCATGTCCCGCTATGAGGCCAGAAAGGCTGCTTTGAAGTCTGAGAGGAAATATCAGGTGGTTAGCCAGACACCTTTCAGCCTTGACCATGCTCCTCGTGTCACTGTCAGGATGCGTTCTCATCGCATACCAATTGGCCAAGACACCAAATTTACCCTGAACATCCAAGCCAAACCAGAGGCAGAGGTCAAGTGGTTCCACAATGGAACTGTAATCTCAGAGAGCAGCAAGTATGTTTTCACCAATATGAGTGGTGTTTTGTCCATCAGTATCCTGGACTGCCAGGAAGAGGACAGTGGCACATACCGCTGTGAATGCTCCAACTCTAGGGGAGAGGCGTCGGACTATGCCACCTTGGATGTGTCAGGTGGCGGCTACACAACCTTCTCTTCTCGCCGTAGGGATGAGGAAGTTACCAAAGCACATGTCCCTGAAATGACTCGAATTGACCACTATCACACCACCCAATTCAAAACTGGCTACACCTCCCAGACCCACTTTGAGGTGGAGGAGCACAAGTCTAAGTTAAGTGAGACACACGAGGTTGTCACACGGGAAAGATATGCTCCCTCCTCTGAGAGATACTCCTCTGCTGAGAGGTATGACTCATCTATCAAATATGCCTCTGCTGAGTACCTTTCGTCTGCTTCATCCTACTCATCGGACAGATTTGCTCTAAGTGAAAAGCACACCACATCTGAAGCTAAACTTAAGTCATCCTCTGCTGCTGTTGTTGAGGAAGTCTCTGTCCACAAGGTGAAGCCTTCCCTTCCTGCCAGAATCCTCACCAAGCCCCAGTCTCTCACCATTGCAGAGGGAGAGACAGCCAGATTCTCTTGTGATATTGATGGGGATCCTGCACCCACTGTAACATGGATACATGAGAGTAGGACTATTGTCTCATCTCACCGTGTCCAGGTCACCACAACTCAGTACAAGTCCAGCCTAGAGATCTCCTCTGTGATGGCATCTGATGAGGGCA
The DNA here is from genome assembly GCA_016785225.1 of Psettodes erumei. Classification (NCBI taxonomy): domain Eukaryota; kingdom Metazoa; phylum Chordata; class Actinopteri; order Pleuronectiformes; family Psettodidae; genus Psettodes; species Psettodes erumei. The sequence goes on from JAFBJZ010000827.1 coordinate 101,353, forward strand.
GTTACACGGTGGTGGTAGAGAACTCAGCAGGTAGACAGGAGGCTCATTTCACTTTAACCATCCACAAACCAGCTCCTAAAGAAGAGATTAAGGCTGTTAAATCCCCTGAGCCATCTGTAAAATCACCTACTCCCAGCGTAAAATCACCAGAGCCTTCAGTCACATCGCCTGTTCCCTCCATAACTTCCCCTGTCCCCAGTGTAAAGTCCCCGGAGCCTTCAATTAAATCACCAACTCCAAGTGTTAAGTCCCCTGAACCAAGTGTAACATCTCCTGCTCCAAGTTTGAAGTCACCCACACCAAGTGTGAAGAGTCCTGACCAAGAGGGAATTAAATCCCCAAGGGGTGTCAAGTCTCCTGCGCCATCCACACCTGGCTTGAAATCTCCAGTTCCAGGTGTCAAATCTCCTGAACCTGAAGGAGTTAAGTCTCCACGGGGTATAAAATCTCCAGAACCCAGACTTAAGTCACCACCACCAACTAAATCTCCAGAGAGAGTGAAGTCACCTGAACCTGAGATTAAATCACCTCGTGGTGTCAAATCTCCAGAACCTGCAGGACTCAAAGCAACAAAAAGTGTGAAGTCCCCAGAACCTACCGGAATCAAAACACCAAAAGGCATCAAGTCCCCAGAACCTTCAGGGATCAAATCACCGAGGGCCTTGAAGTCCCCTGAACCAGAGGGAATCAAATCACCTCCTAGGATGAAGTCACCTCCTCCGATAATGTCACCCAAGAGAGTTGTGTCTCCACCCACTGTCAAATCCCCAACCCCGAAGCCTTCTAAGGTTCTGAGCCAACAAACAGCTGAGGCCTATGAGGGCTCAGTAAGTTCATCCGCGCTGATGAAGAAAGAAATCCATGCGATGGAGTCGTCCTCCTTTTCTTCCTCTGCCCAGCAGACAGTGATGTCATCAATGATGGAGTCCAGCTCTTTCAGCAGTATGGCAGCTGAGATGAAGTTTGAGACCATGTCCATGTCCAGCATGTCCTCAATGGCATCTGAGACATATGCAATGAGCTCCAGCAGCCTCACCGAGATGGCCTCCCACATGGAGGGATCATCATTTAGAACAATCGGTAAGACAAAATCTTAAATAAAATCTATTAAACAATAGCTCTGTTTTAGCTTTCCTGGTGTCCACACTAACATTCTGTTCTTATGAAATGAATCTTTTGAAGTGAAAAGTGGGTTGTTGAGCATGTTTACATCCACCAGCAAATGTTACAACATTTAAATGACTCAAATAAAAAAAATCAATTGATCCCTGATGTACTGCACATTCCCTGTGGATTCCAGGTTGTGCACCCAGGATTGAGGCTGTGCCGGAGGATATCAGCGTCGAGCCAGGCAAAGTCCTGACAGTCGCCTGTGCCTTTTCTGGTGAGGCCAAGCACATCGAGTGGTCCCGCGGTGGCAAAACCATTGAGGTGACAACTGGTGGACGCTTCCACATAGAGACCACAGAGGACCTGACCACCCTCATCATCACAGGGGTTAAGGTGGAAGACGCTGGAACTTACATCCTCAAACTGTCCAACGAGCTCGGATCCGACACAGCGACTGTTCACATTAGCATTCGATCGGTGTAGAAAAAAAATCTAATCTTTCCCTTTTCCCTACTTCCACGCCTTTTTATTTATTAATTGAGCGAAATAATCTACTTGATAAAGATCTGGATTTCTTTTCTTGTAAATATGAACTATTTTTGTACCAATCTTGACATTAATTTATGCCAAACTAGACTAAAGTCTAAAGTTGTTATAAAATGTGCCATATTGGATAACTATGACTTAGGATTTTTGATCCATTTTTCTGTGACATGTACATAATGTATATAGCCGAATTTAACGGTTATGGGAAATGTATGCATTGTTATTTATGACAATAATATTAACTGAAACAAAATGAAACTAAATGTGGTTTAACAGGAGAAAGTTTCACCAGGAACGAATACCCTGTTAAACTGAGAAACTAAACTCTGTGCCTCAACGATAAGTTGAAGTCTTTAAGATTGCCTCAACAGGTAGAGAGGCTCCCTGTTGATGTTAACTCAATCAGAGACAAAACTATGAATGCACTGCTGGAGAGTGAGAGCAGTACTGTTGCATTGTAACAAGAGCGTGAGATCCTGAGTGCTGTTTGCATTTACCCTCATGTAAGCAGGACGACTGGACCTCGCCTTCTGACTGATTATGTCATACCGCCATTTTAATGACATGCTCACAGTGCGAGCGGCCTGCACTCCCTGAGCGCAAATGTTTCTTTTTTGTTTTGTGCTCTGTTTCTGGCAAACGACCACTCGCTTGGACTTCATAGTAATACCATCAACCTGGCCAATCACATTAAATAAGATTCCACCCGGTGCTTGTTTGCAGAGGCAGAGCTATCTCTTGGAGGTCTGCAGTGTGTTTGTGTGTTAGTTTATAGTAATTCACCTGTCAGTCAAGCTGGGCGCCGCCAAGCACATGTACCGCAGTTAAAACCAACCACCACTGCGTTCTTTGAGGACAAAATGAAGATGAAAATGAACAAAGTGAAATGAGTCTTGCGTGCTGCCCTATACTTTGGTTTGATTGAAGTTAGAGTTGTAGCATTGACTATTTTCGCAGCCTCCTTGAGTTCTTCTCCAATTATTGATTTAATAAAGCATGATATCAGCACTACATGAATTCTCTGCTGTGGTTATTTGTGTCCACTTCTCTTTTGTGCCTCTGTTGTAACTGACAACTAAGTCAATATAAAAATATATTTGAATGCAATCACGAAAAAAATGCACTTTTATGTGCCCAAAATCACCAAAAAACATCAAAGAAAAATAAAAGTGTTAATAAACAGTATCAAATGTCAAATGAATGCAAAAAAAGTCAGACTATCATAAATATGCCAAATTATGTTGTTAAAAACACAAGATTTCCTAAAATTACATAAGTAACATTTCATGGACCCTACATAGCATAGTGTGTTCAAAATACAAAAAAGCATCACAAGTAATACAAACTCCATACTGTACTGTGTTGTAAAAATGTGAAGAATATTAAAAAAGGGCTGAAAACATGAAATATTAACGTTTCATACACTTCCACAGTATGAAATGTGGTCATAGTGCAGGATGTCAAAAAACCCTGAAAAAATGCAAAAAAGGTAAAAAAATAAATAAATAAAATTCCCTAACAAATCACTAAAACCATCACAGAATAGTGTTTCAGCCGACCTCCATAGGATAAAATGTGTAAAAACTGCAAAAACGGTCATCATTTTCACATTTCATAAAAGTGCAATAAAATGCCATACACGATATCGAAAAAATGTAAAAAAAAGGTCCAATTTTTTTTTCTTAAAAATGGCAAAAGAAAATTTTCGTACATACTATACAATGTCATTTTTTGGCAAAAAAGGTCAAAAAAAAAATCCTAAAAATGCCTCAAAACATCAAAAAATAGTGTTTGATAAACACTCCATAGAATAAAAGGTGTTAAAAATGCTATAAAATCATTTTATTAGAATGTCATCAAAACGCGAAAAAAACGACATACTATACTATGTCATTTTTTTGCAAAAAAGGTCAAAAAAAAAATCCTAAAAATGCCTCAAAACATCAAAAAATAGTGTTTGATAAACACGCCATAGGATAATAGGTGTTAAAAATGCAAAAAAAAAAACGATTTTATTAGAATGTCATTAAAACGTGAAAAAAACGACAGACTATACTATGTCGTTTTTTGGCAAAAAAGGTCAAAAAAAAATGTTTTCCTAAAAATGCCTCTAACTATGTTATTTTTTGGCAAAAAAGGTCAAAAGAAAATTTTCCTAAAAATGCCTCAAAACATCAAAAAATAGTGTTTGATAAACACGCCATAGGATAATAGGTGTTAAAAATGCAAAAAAATCATTTTATTAGAATGTCATCAAAATGTGGAAAAAAACGACATACTATACTATGTCATTTTTTGGCAAAAAAGGTCAAAAAAATGTTTTCCTAAAAATGCCTCAAAACATCAAAAAATAGTGTTTGATAAACACTCCATAGAATAAAAGGTGTTAAAAATGCAAAAAAAATCATTTTATTAGAATGTCATCAAAACGCGAAAAAACGACATACTATACTATGTTATTTTTTGGCAAAAAAGGTCAAAAAAAAAATTTCCTAAAAATGCCTCAAAACATCAAAAAATAGTGTTTGATAAACACGCCATAGGATAATAGGTGTTAAAAATGCAAAAAAAAACATTTTATTAGAATGTCATCAAAAGGTGGAAAAAAACGACATACTATACTATGTCGTTTTTTGGCAAAAAAGGTAAAAAAAAATGTTTTCCTAAAAATGCCTCAAAACATCAAAAAATAGTGTTTGATAAACACTCCATAGAATAAAAGGTGTTAAAAATGCAAAAAAAAATCATTTTATTAGAATGTCATCAAAAGCGAAAAAAAACGACATACTATACTATGTCATTTTTTGGCAAAAAAAGGTCAAAAAAATGTTTTTCTAAAAATGCCTCAAAACATCAAAAAGTAGTGTTTGATAAACACTCCATAGAATAAAAGGTGTTAAAAATGCAAAAAAACTCGATTTTATTAGAATGTCATCAAAACGCGAAAAAACGACATAATATACTATGTCATTTTTTGGCAAAAAAGGTCAAATTTTTTTTTCCTAAAAATGCCTCAAAACATCAAAAAATAGTGTTTGATAAACACGCCATAGGATAATAGGTGTTAAAAATGCAAAAAAATCATTTTATTAGAATGTCATCAAAATGTGAAAAAAAACGACATATTATACTATGTCGTTTTTTGGCAAAAAAGGTAAAAAAAAAATTTCCTAAAAATGCCTCAAAACATCAAAAAATAGTGTTTGATAAACACTCCATAGAATAAAAGGTGTTAAAAATGCAAAAAAAATCATTTTTTAGAATGTCATCAAAACATGAAAAAAACGACATACTATACTATGTCATTTTTTGGCAAAAAAGGTCAAAAAAAATGTTTTCCTAAAAATGCCTCAAAACATCAAAAAATAGTGTTTGATAAACACTCCATAGAATAAAAGGTGTTAAAAATGCAAAAAAAATCATTTTATTAGAATGTCATCAAAACGCGAAAAAAACGACATACTATACTATGTCATTTTTTGGCAAAAAAGGTCAAATTTTTTTTTCCTAAAAATGCCTCAAAACATCAAAAAATAGTGTTTGATAAACACGCCATAGGATAATAGGTGTTAAAAATGCAAAAAAATCATTTTATTAGAATGTCATCAAAATGTGAAAAAAAACGACATACTATACTATGTCGTTTTTTGGCAAAAAAGGTAAAAAAAAAAAATGTTTTCCTAAAAATGCCTCAAAACATCAAAAAATAGTGTTTGATAAACACTCCATAGAATAAAAGGTGTTAAAAATGCAAAAAAAAAAATCATTTTTTAGAATGTCATCAAAACATGAAAAAAACGACATACTATACTATGTCATTTTTTGGTAAAAAAGGTCAAAAAAATGTTTTCCTAAAAATGCCTCAAAACATCAAAAAGTAGTGTTTGATAAACACTCCATAGAATAAAAGGTGTTAAAAATGCAAAAAAAAAATCATTTTATTAGAATGTCATCAAAACACGAAAAAAACGACATACTATACTATGTCATTTTTTGGCAAAAAAGGTCAAATTTTTTTTTTCCTAAAAATGCCTCAAAACATCAAAAAATAGTGTTTGATAAACACGCCATAGGATAATAGGTGATAAAAATGAAAAAAAAATCATTTTATTAGAATGTCATCAAAAGGTGAAAAAAAACGACATACTATACTATGTCGTTTTTTAAAAAAAAAAAAAAAAAATGTTTTCCTAAAAATGCCTCAAAACATCAAAAAATAGTGTTTGATAAACACTCCATAGAATAAAAGGTGTTAAAAATGCAAAAAAAAATCATTTTTTAGAATGTCATCAAAACATGAAAAAAACGACATACTATACTATGTCATTTTTTGGCAAAAAAGGTCAAAAAAATTTTTTTCCTAAAAATGCCTCAAAACATCAAAAAATAGTGTTTGATAAACACGCCATAGGATAATAGGTGATAAAAATGCAAAAAAATCATTTTATTAGAATGTCATCAAAAGCTGGAAAAAAACGACATACTATACTATGTCGTTTTTTGGCAAAAAAGGGTAAAAAAAATGTTTTCCTAAAAATGCCTCAAAACATCAAAAAATAGTGTTTGATAAACACTCCATAGAATAAAAGGTGTTAAAAATGCAAAAAAAATCATTTTTTTAGAATGTCATCAAAACGCGAAAAAAACGACATACTATACTATGTCATTTTTTGGCAAAAAAGGTCAATTTTTTTTTTTTCCTAAAAATGCCTCAAAACATCAAAAAATAGTGTTTGATAAACACGCCATAGGATAATAGGTGATAAAAATGCAAAAAAATCATTTTATTAGAATGTCATCAAAAGGTGAAAAAAACGACATACTATACTATGTCGTTTTTTTGGCAAAAAGGTAAAAAAAAATGTTTTCCTAAAAATGCCTCAAAACATCAAAAAATAGTGTTTGATAAACACTCCATAGAATAAAAGGTGTTAAAAATGCAAAAAAAAAATCATTTTATTAGAATGTCATCAAAACGCGAAAAAAACGACATACTATACTATGTCATTTTTTGGCAAAAAAGGTCAAAAAAATTTTTTCCTAAAAATGCCTCAAAACATCAAAAAATAGTGTTTGATAAACACGCCATAGGATAATAGGTGTTAAAAATGCAAAAAAAATCATTTTATTAGAATGTCATCAAAATGAAAAAAAAAAACGACATACTATACTATGTCGTTTTTTTGGCAAAAAAAAAAAAAAAAATGTTTTCCTAAAATGCCTCAAAACATCAAAAAATAGTGTTTGATAAACACTCCATAGAATAAAAGGTGTTAAAATGCAAAAAAAATCATTTTTTAGAATGTCATCAAAACATGAAAAAAACGACATACTATACTATGTCATTTTTTTGGCAAAAAAGGTCAAAAAAAATGTTTTCCTAAAAATGCCTCAAAACATCAAAAAATAGTGTTTGATAAACACTCCATAGAATAAAAGGTGTTAAAAATGCAAAAAAAATCATTTTATTAGAATGTCATCAAAACACGAAAAAAAACGACATACTATACTATGTCATTTTTTGGCAAAAAAAGGTCAAAAAAATTTTTTTCCTAAAAATGCCTCAAAACATCAAAAATAGTGTTTGATAAACACGCCATAGGATAATAGGTGATAAAAATGCAAAAAAAATCATTTTATTAGAATGTCATCAAAAGGTGGAAAAAACGACATACTATACTATGTCGTTTTTTGGCAAAAAGGTAAAAAAAATGTTTTCCTAAAATGCCTCAAAACATCAAAAAATAGTGTTTGATAAACACTCCATAGAATAAAAGGTGTTAAAAATGCAAAAAAATCATTTTTTAGAATGTCATCAAAACATGAAAAAAAACGACATACTATACTATGTCATTTTTGGCAAAAAAAAGGTCAAATTTTTTTCCTAAAAATGCCTCAAAACATCAAAAAATAGTGTTTGATAAACACGCCATAGGATAATAGGTGATAAAAATGCAAAAAATCATTTTATTAGAATGTCATCAAAAGGTGGAAAAAAACGACATACTATACTATGTCGTTTTTTGGCAAAAAGGTAAAAAAATGTTTTCCTAAAATGCCTCAAAACATCAAAAAATAGTGTTTGATAAACACTCCATAGAATAAAAGGTGTTAAAAATGCAAAAAAAATCATTTTATTAGAATGTCATCAAAACATGAAAAAATGATATACTATACTATGTCATTTTTTGGCAAAAAGGTCAAATTTTTTTTCCTAAAAATGCCTCAAAACATCAAAAATAGTGTTTGATAAACACGCCATAGGATAATAGGTGATAAAAATGCAAAAAAAATCATTTTATTAGAATGTCATCAAAAGGTGGAAAAAACGACATACTATACTATGTCGTTTTTTGGCAAAAAGGTAAAAAAAAATGTTTTCCTAAAATGCCTCAAAACATCAAAAATAGTGTTTGATAAACACTCCATAGAATAAAAGGTGTTAAAAATGCAAAAAAAATCATTTTTTAGAATGTCATCAAAACATGAAAAAAACGACATACTATACTATGTCATTTTTTGGCAAAAAAGGTCAAAAAAATTTTTTTCCTAAAAACATCAAAAAATAGTGTTTGATAAACACGCCATAGGATAAAAGGTGTTAAAAATGCAAAAAAATCATTTTATTAGAATGTCATCAAAATGTGGAAAAAAAACGACATACTATACTATGTCGTTTTTTGGCAAAAAAGGTAAAAAAAAAAATTTTCCTAAAAATGCCTCAAAACATCAAAAAATAGTGTTTGATAAACACTCCATAGAATAAAAGGTGTTAAAAATGCAAAAAAAAATCATTTTATTAGAATGTCATCAAAACATGAAAAAACGACATACTATACTATACTATGTCATTTTTGGCAAAAAAGGTCAAAAATTTTTTTTCCTAAAAATGCCTCAAAACATCAAAAAATAGTGTTTGATAAACACTCCATAGAATAAAAGGTGTTAAAAATGCAAAAAAAATCATTTTATTAGAATGTCATCAAAACGTGAAAAAACGACATACTATACTATGTCATTTTTTGGCAAAAAAGGTCAAAAAAATTTTTTCCTAAAAATGCCTCAAAACATCAAAAATAGTGTTTGATAAACACTCCATAGAATAAAAGGTGTTAAAAATGCAAAAAAAAATCATTTTTTAGAATGTCATCAAAACATGAAAAAAACGACATACTATACTATGTCATTTTTTGGCAAAAAAGGTCAAAAATTTTTTTTCCTAAAAATGCCTCAAAACATCAAAAAATAGTGTTTGATAAACACGCCATAGGATAATAGGTGTTAAAAATGCAAAAAAATCATTTTATTAGAATGTCATCAAAAGGTGGAAAAAAACGACATACTATACTATGTCGTTTTTTGGCAAAAAAGGTAAAAAAAAATGTTTTCCTAAAAATGCCTCAAAACATCAAAAAATAGTGTTTGATAAACACTCCATAGAATAAAAGGTGTTAAAAATGCAAAAAAAATCATTTTTTTAGAATGTCATCAAAACATGAAAAAAACGACATACTATACTATGTCATTTTTTGGCAAAAAAGGTCAAAAAAAATTTTCCTAAAAATGCCTCAAAACATCAAAAAATAGTGTTTGATAAACACTCCATAGAATAAAAGGTGTTAAAAATGCAAAAAAAATCATTTTATTAGAATGTCATCAAAACATGAAAAAAACGACATACTATACTATGTCATTTTTTGGCAAAAAAGGTCAAATTTTTTTTTTCCTAAAAATGCCTCAAAACATCAAAAAATAGTGTTTGATAAACACGCCATAGGATAATAGGTGTTAAAAATGCAAAAAAATCATTTTATTAGAATGTCATCAAAAGGTGGAAAAAAACGACATACTATACTATGTCATTTTTGGCAAAAAAGGTAAAAAAAAATGTTTTTCCTAAAATGCCTCAAAACATCAAAAAATAGTGTTTGATAAACACTCCATAGAATAAAAGGTGTTAAAAATGCAAAAAAAATCATTTTATTAGAATGTCATCAAAACGCGAAAAAACGACATACTATACTATGTCATTTTTTGGCAAAAAAGGTCAAATTTTTTTTTTTCCTAAAATGCCTCAAAACATCAAAAAATAGTGTTTGATAAACACGCCATAGGATAATAGGTGATAAAAATGCAAAAAAATCATTTTATTAGAATGTCATCAAAAGGTGGAAAAAAACGACATACTATACTATGTCGTTTTTTGGCAAAAAAGGTAAAAAAAAAATGTTTTCCTAAAAATGCCTCAAAACATCAATAAATAGTGTTTGATAAACACTCCATAGAATAAAAGGTGTTAAAAATGCAAAAAAAACATTTTTTAGAATGTCATCAAAACATGAAAAAAACGACATACTATACTATGTCATTTTTTGGCAAAAAAGGTCAAAAAAAATTTTTTCCTAAAAATGCCTCAAAACATCAAAAAATAGTGTTTGATAAACACGCCATAGGATAATAGGTGTTAAAAATGCAAAAAAAAAAATCATTTTATTAGAATGTCATCAAAGGTGGCAAAAAAAACGACATACTATACTATGTCGTTTTTTGGCAAAAAAGGTAAAAAAAAATGTTTTCCTAAAAATGCCTCAAAACATCAAAAAATAGTGTTTGATAAACACTCCATAGAATAAAAGGTGTTAAAAATGCAAAAAAAAACATTTTTTAGAATGTCATCAAAACATGAAAAAAACGACATACTATACTATGTCATTTTTTGGCAAAAAGGTAAAAAAATTTTTTTTCCTAAAATGCCTCAAAACATCAAAAATAGTGTTTGATAAACACTCCATAGAATAAAAGGTGTTAAAAATGCAAAAAAAATCATTTTATTAGAATGTCATCAAAACGCTGAAAAAACGACGACATACTATACTATGTCATTTTTTTGGCAAAAAATGTCAAAAAAAACTTTATGTCATAAAATGCCTCAAAACATCAAAAAATAGTGTTTGATAAACACTCCATAGAATAAAAGGTGTTAAAAATGCAAAAAAAAATCATTTTATTAGAATGTCATCAAAACGCGAAAAAAACGACATACTATACTATGTCATTTTTGGCAAAAAGGTCAAATTTTTTTTTCCTAAAAATGCCTCAAAACATCAAAAATAGTGTTTGATAAACACGCCATAGGATAATAGGTGATAAAAATGCAAAAAAATCATTTTATTAGAATGTCATCAAAAGGTGAAAAAACGACATACTATACTATGTCGTTTTTTGGCAAAAAGGTAAAAAAAATTTTTTTCCTAAAAATGCCTCAAAACATCAAAAATAGTGTTTGATAAACACTCCATAGAATAAAAGGTGTTAAAAATGCAAAAAAAAATCATTTTTTAGAATGTCATCAAAACATGAAAAAAACGACATACTATACTATGTCATTTTTTGGCAAAAAAGGTCAAAAAAATTTTTTCCTAAAAATGCCTCAAAACATCAAAAAATAGTGTTTGATAAACACTCCATAGAATAAAAGGTATTAAAAATGCAAAAAAAATCATTTTATTAGAATGTCATCAAAACGCGAAAAAAACGACATACTATACTATGTCATTTTTTGGCAAAAAAGGTCAAATTTTTTTTTTCCTAAAAATGCTTCAAAACATCAAAAAATTGTGTTTGATAAACACGCCATAGGATAATAGGTGTTAAAAATGCAAAAAAATCATTTTATTAGAATGTCATCAAAATGTGGAAAAAAAACGACATACTATACTATGTCGTTTTTTGGCAAAAAAGGTAAAAAAAAATTTTTTCCTAAAAATACCTCAAAACATCAAAAAATAGTGTTTGATAAACACTCCATAGAATAAAAGGTGTTAAAAATGAAAAAAAAAAAAAATTTTTTAGAATGTCATCAAAACATGAAAAAAACGACATACTATACTATGTAATTTTTTGGTAAAAAAGGTCAAACATTTTTTTTTTTAAATTTCAAAATATGGAGTGCATATGCAAATGAAAAATATGGTCACAGTATAACATAGTCATAAAAAGTATAAACTATACTATTTCATAAAAATGCAACAAAAACTGCTTCCTGTACTGTGGTAAAAATGTGAAAAAGTGTCAAAAACAATGTATGTCATAAACGTCCAAAATACCCTGCAATTGTATAGCATTTCAGAATGCAAAAAGAAATGCCACAATATATCATTTTGTAAAAACACTATGTTGTCGAACAAATGCAAAAATAACATCATAGTATAGTGTTCCTTGAAAAAGGTATCGTGGAAGAAAAAAACTCAGTATGTCATTGGCCGTCATCCACTTCTGTACGAAATCAAATCTTAATAAATCAAAGTTTCATTCACAATAAAATGAAAAACAGAGCCTGCATGTCAAAAGTTTGGTCACGTTTTTAATTGGCATCGATGACAATGTTTCGATCAACAGCAGATCCTTAACAGGCCACATTCCTATCTTATCCCAAGACATATTATATGTTAAAAAAAACATCAGAGTAGCTCGTTGTTGCTATTATGAACTTGTGAGGAATCTTTTACATTTGACGTAGCATCCAGAATCAGTAGTCCAAAACTGTAAATCAATGTAAAGTCAAATATGAAATGACTTTTATTCGTGCACATTCTCATGGAGTTGAAACATTAAGCATGTAAAAGCAGCTAATGAGAAAATTTTCGAAGGTGAACTTAAAGGTTGAGAGAATTCCTGGCGGCTGTAATCATCACTTGAGGGGTGACAAAGTTCCATCATGATTGATTTCAAAGATGCAAATGATCTACGTTCCAATGACATTTCACCATATTACCAACTGCATGAGGTCAGGTCGATGCTGGGCCTGATGGGCAGTAGATTTAAGTATACTGACACCGTTTCATCACAGGTATGTGTCACACACAAATTTAGACTTTGTTCAAGGGGATCTTCCTCACAGCAGAAGAAAAATGATTACAGCAATCGAGAATTCATTCAACATACATATGGCATACACATATTGTATTTACATAATGCTGGGGACATTGTAGATTTACTGTTACTGACAACAATTGACATTAAAAGACCCAAAACTGTAACAACGTCCCCTGTGGCTGTCAGAATTTTGGCAAACATAACTGTAAGGGATGTTTACATCACCTAAAAGTCAACCATTATTTCAAACAGATATTAAAGGACTACAATGCAAACATAGGTGTGTGTCTGTGTTCGCGCACGCGTATTATCCATTTACTATCTTTTGAGAAAGGGCTCCTGGCAGCGTGTAGAAGAGCAGGGCGAGGAACAGCGCCGTGATGAGCAGGATCAGTGCGATGATGATGTACTTCTTGTAGTTTCGCCACACGAGGTGGAAGAAACACTTGAAGGGATTGACGAACCACGAGAAGGAGGTGTCTGGACGACTGGAGGAGAGGAAAAAAGAGAATTAAAGAAACGAGAATAAAGTAGTAGTAACTTCCTGAGGTTGCTTGACGACCAGCAGAAACTGGTTGGTTTTTGTATGGATTAAACCAGCGAGATATATTGTGTTTATTAGTGAGCCATAGATGAACTGCTGGGGGAATCTTGATAAGAAAGAACATCATAACTCTTACTTTGGTTTGGGAAGCGGCTCTGGCTCCTTGCGTGCTCGGCCGACAGGATTTTTCTCCGCCTCCTCGGCCGTTACAAGATGGAACTCCGCCTCCACTTTCCCCTGGCGGAGAAAGAACACAGCCGTCAGTCAAATCCTCAGCGAGTGCTGAATGTGTCGGTCGGCGTCTGTACCGTCAGCTCTCCAGACTTGCTGAAGGGCCACCAGCCTCTCGCTCTCTTCTGCTGGAAGATGGAGATCCTCTCCGTCCTGTCCGTCAACATGTCCGCCTTACACGCCTTGGCGGTCTTTGCCCCCCGAGGGAAACCGTGCAGGTCTAACTCCACAGTGCCTACACACACACACACACTCACTTAATCATTCAATTAAACGACATCAATACACATGGAGAAGCAGTAAAGCACACACGCCCACCTAGGAAGTCATCGGAGGAGAGCGTCTCAAAGTCCCAGACCTGCATAATGAGGATGGCAGGAAGCTTCTGCTCGGATTTATCCAGAGAGAAAATGCTGTCTCTCTTCCTCACCACAACAACCTGCGAGCGGGAGGAGAGCACAGACAGGGGCGTTACGCCTCGTGGTTGCATCTCATCCACAGTAGACTTAGTGTATGGGGGTTGGTTCTGGACCGTGCTGACTTCAGCGCAGCAGGTTCGGACCCACAGTCGCCCACGCGTCTGTCGGTACCTTCTCAGCGGGCAGGTAGTGGAAGGGGAAGACAAAGCGCCAGTTGAAGTTCCCCTCTCCAGTCAGAGAGTTGTAGTGGACGTCGGTCTCCTGCCGGTCGTCTTCTAAACCTTTCAACCAACTACACAGACAGACAGCTGCGTCACTGGACGTGTTGCATGGACAGGCCACATGTTCTTTCACCTCAAAAAACCCCTCAGTGAATAATGTATAGTCGGCATAAAATGTCATCAACATGTCAGTGACAACACTGGCCTCAACACAGGTTGAAGTTTTTCATGTTACTTGAGAAAAAAAAAGCTTGTTTGAGCTTCTTCAAACCCCTTGATGTAGATGTCACTGGACTGTTGACCCGTCAGGAAGTTACTGTCCTCCAGGATCACGTCCTCTGTGTTCCAGATGATGATACGCAGCTCGTACCTGGACACACACCTCTGGGTGTTAGTCGTCCGTTACATATGTGTGTGTGTGTGTGTGTGTGTGTGTGTAAAATATCTGTTGCTGCACAGAGACAGACAGCTCTCACCCTTTGGGTTTTCGAGGTGAAATGTCCACCGGGGGTCCAGGATGAGGCAGGTCCATGGGAAAGATGTCGACCCACATCTGCACCTGACCCTAAACACACACACATTCACATGATAAACATACTGGAAATAAACCTGAAAACCAAGGTCTAAATGACTGTAATTTGATTTGATAATCTGATTACTAGCGTACCTGGTCCATGCCGGGCCGGGCCTTATTGAACAGAGTTCTTGTTTCGATGTGTTCTGGTACCAGCTTGCATCCCACAGCTGGAATCTCGGCCCAGCGGTGCAGGATCTTCAGAGACAAGTGCTCGTAGGATTCCACCGGCTGGTCTGCACTCACACACACACACACACACACACACACACTCATTATGAGGTCCATGAAAAGATACAAAAAATACACAAAGACAAGAAACAACAGTTAATAAAAAAGTAAAGAAAAAGTAAATGGCAGTGAACAGTCACTTGGGATGTCCACGACCCGTGTGTCGTACAGAGAGCGGCGTAGAGCGGTGCAGACGTACCTTCCAGCATGAAGAGCGTTTTTCCGGTGAAGACTTTTTCCGCCACAATGATGCGTCCTGGTCTGAAGTGGGGGCCGTCCACATTGTTTTCTCTGCACAGCTTGGACAACAGCTCCGACGGCTTCAGACAGTCTCTCCAGGCGTTATATCCCTCACTGACAGACACACAGAGCAGGTGATTATATCCACGATCAGGTTTGAATAAAAACTCTTCAAACTCCTTCCTTCTTCAGACGTGACTGAAACCAGCTGAGCAGAACGTACAGACTGTACTCAGTAGGGAGCCCACAGGTCGCTCTGTGTCGGCTGTAGAACCGGTTCTCCAGGTCAATGCGAGTCTCTCCGATCAGGTCGTCCCCTCCCACCATGTCGTAGTCGTAGATCAGCACGGACAGCAGAGACTCCTGAGGGAAGGTCACCTGCAACTCGAAAGACCTGGAAGACGGAGCATCGGCGTCAGAGACACGAGGCTCGGCTGTTAAAGGAGCATGTGGCCAACCGGCTCTTCACCTTCCAAACACAGGGTTCAGCTGTTTGGGAATGTAGTTGTCCCTGTCTTTGATTTCGTTTTTGCCGAGGCGAACCACCACGTACGGGTCTGCCTTCCCGTCCGGGTCGGCCGGGTGCAGGTTCATCGCCTGAGAGAAGAGGAGAGCCGGTAACATCGAAGGACACAAAGACCGAACGTTATTTCACAACACGCGGTCCAGAACAGAGCAGGACTCACGGAGACGACGTAAACCCGTATGAGGACTTGGACGGGGCCGTTGTTAGGGATTCCTCTGTTGACTCTGAGTTGAATCATGTCCTCGAAGTCATCTTCATCCTCTTCCTCGTCTTCGTTGAGCTTGTACAGGCAGAATCGCCCCTGCAGAGAAGCGTTTACAGCTGATAGTGGACCAGATCGGTAGCGGAGATACGGCGCGTCTCTTCGTTCATCGTCTCACCTTAAATTTGCCCACGAACCTCTCCTCGGTCGAGCTCTCTTCCTCGTTGGCTTTCCCTCTGAACAGCTCGTACGTGTTCACCCAATCATCAAACGGCCCGAACTCCGTCTCCAGCTCCTTGTCGTACAGCTGGAAGCAGGGAAGCCGTCAGCAGCGCTCCACTCACACTGAACATCCGGTGTGATCGGAGAACAGTTTCCGCCGAATACCTTGAGTGTTGCTAATTTGACAGGCAGGCTGACATTTTGCTCCAGCGTTCCTTTTCCCTTCTGCTTTTTCTTCTTGTCTCCGTCCGAGTGGGTGCTGACTGGTGGAGCAAACAGGACAACAGTTTTAGCGGGAACGCCGACGCCGCTGCGGCGGTGTGAAGGGACGGATCAAATGAGACAGAGAGTCGTTAAGAAATGAGTCATTTAAATCAAGTCCCCTTCATCGCCACCAGAAGAAACACTGCCATCATGTGTTTATTTGGACAAGAATGATTTTTTAATCGATTTTTTTTTAGGTCATGCAGTGACACAAACATCCAGCGTGCATCAGCATCCTGCCACAAACACATCCGACATCACACTCCATTTTTCTAACCAAATAACACTGAGCAGTCTTTGTCCTTACCCAAAGAGTCGACTCCATCGCTGAGCAAAGTGCTGTACGGCGAAGCTGCAACACACAACAAGTCACGTGTTTTATTACAGAGCTACAGTCGCAGCAGCTGCGGTGACGTTTCAACATCCTCGTCTCCTCCTGCCTACGTTAACCACGATGCAATGCGGCCGAGAGTCCAGCGTGTTCTGCTGGTAGCGGCTAACGTAGCATTCAGGCCTCAAGCAGAGAGGAGGAGCAGTCACCTGAGGTCTTACCTTTTCCAAACACCATGGCGGAGGGGGGGCAGTCCTTCTGCTTGGTCTGAAACACAAACCATGTGATCACCTTTTCTGTTTTTAAAGATTATATTTATAAAAACAAGTCAACAATCAGAGCTACCTCCTTCTCTACAGACGCGTAGTATTTGGACCACCAGTCGATGACGCTCTCTGCTGATTCGTCAGCGATGGTCCGCTTCCTCCGCTTGGTGGAGCGCGTGCGTTTTTTGGTGCCGTCCTGGGTTTAAATCATGGAAACGATATTTACACAGGCGCAGGTGTGAGCGGTAGGAATGGCTACTTATGGTTGTCTCGTGTACTTTTTCCGTCATCTTTTTCTTCGCGGGTTCCTTCTTCGGGGTGGGGGGGGCCGGAGCCGGCGGTTCATCGTCGATGGCGATGAGGAAATCCTGACTTGTCAGCGCCACAGTGGAGCCGGTCTCTCCAGCGCGGTGCGACGGACCTGGCGGACAAGAGGAAAGTCCCTGTGTTTTCCAGCCGCCGTTGTTATCAGCGTGTTCTCGGTGCTCCCGTGTTGTTTGACGATAATTAGACGCAGTAATACACCGACACATTGTTATTACCCTCGAAGCTTTGTGGCTCCGGTGTCGGCTCAGCCGGGGCGGGGGAATATGTGACTTTGGGCGGTTTGTGGATTTGTACGGGTGCAGGCAGGGGTGGAGGGGGCGTGTACTTGAAGGACTTAAGGTTGTTGATGATGTGGTTTCCCACCAGTGTGCTGCGACCGAACGCCCGCCAGTCCACGACGGTGATGCTGAGAGGAGGGTGGAGGTTTTCGTTATCCGGCAGCTCCTGCGGGACCATAAAACCCGGGAGAGCGTCGATGTTTTTAAAGAAGTTTTTACAGGATTTCCGGTCAGTTATCCAAGAAATGTATTAATGTTATAAAATGTTATAAACATCGTATCTTACCAGCTCTATGACATCAACCAGCGTGGTGAAGTTTGGGTTGGCCTTGTACTTCTGAATGACGGAGGAGCGCAGAGTTACACCTGCACACTCTATGAAGACCTGAAGAGCGAGAGGAGGAGTTGATCATTTTTTATCTGTGCAGCTTCAGCAAGAAGCATTTTACCCCACAAGGTAACACAAACTCTCCAGATGCACAAAATCTTCAACCAAAAGACCAAATTTAATGCGTAATAATAAAACCGGATCTCCATCAGTGGACCATCTTAGGGTCAAAGAAGCACAAAGTGGTCCAGTAGCTTCCATCTTAAAATATCAACCTTTGAAGAAGCAGAAACCTAAAGTGGGTCTGAGCTTGTGTTTGTGTACCTGTGGGCGATCCACAGACAGCAACTGAACCTTCTTCAGCTCCCTCAGGCCCCAGAACAACACCTGGTACACACAAAGAAAAACAAATGGAGACTTCATCTCTTCCACAAGACCACGAACGCCATCCTCCACCCAATGTGGGCGGGGCCCAACCTCCAGCCTGTAGGTGCTGAGAACGGGTCGGATGTTGGCGGGAACCGTGTACAAGCCTCCTTCCTGTTCCTCCAGCGGCGGCAGACTCTGCTCCCCGGACTCTGGAATCTGCACATTCATCGCAAAGGTTTGTTATCGGCGCGTCGCTCGACCTCATCCTGACTGTTCCGTGCTGCATTACGATAGAAAACCTGCGTGAGCGACCTGCAGCAGTTCAAATGTGGCCAGCAGGTCTCCTCCCGCCTGGCTGCCGCAGTGCAGAGGGCTGTACCGCAGGGCCGCCGGTGTGTAGGCGCCGGACGACAACTGGACCTCAGGCACCGCCACGGTGGCTCCCAGGTACTCCGCCTTGCCCTGCGCACGGCGGGAGGACGGGGTGAGGTCACATGCACGAAACGAAAAGAGTCGATCCACCAATCAGTCACAGCAGTACCAGCGCGTCGTCGTCGTACACCTCGATGAGGACGCGCGGCGGCTCCTTCAGGATGTGCTGCAGGTCTCCGCTCAGCAGGAGGCGGCTCATCAGGAGACACTGATTCCACGTGGGACTGAGAGTCTGGCTGATGATCTGAAGACAACAGCAAAGGGACACAAATAAACAAGCGAGACCTGGACGCGCGGGTCGACGAAGCAGCAGCCGCCTCTGCAGCGGCAGGAGACGCAGCGCGATCTTATTTTCGTATAAGTTTGATTGCAGGTGCGAGACTTACGTTGGTGGTCTGGCTGTGCGACATGAAGGTGACGCGAGCGAACGGGTCGGACAGGCCGGACGTGTCGGCGGCAATCAGACCACGAGCCTGATACATGTGGCACCTCAGCTGGAACTGATGCTGCTCTGGAGACGCACAAACACAGACGCACAAAAAAATGAATCACGACGATTCAACGAACGTGACGTCGGATTCCCGCAACTCACCTGTGCACAGCAGGTAAGGCGGCGGGCTGCTGGCGTCGGCGCCCCCTGCGGCCGGGCTGAACCCAGCGGGCAGGTCGTCCAGCATGTGTCCGGAGTCCGAGCAGGTTCCGAACCACAGATACACATCCAGCTTAGCTTGGACCGACAAGCCTGCGACGCGCTTCCCTGGAGGCTGCGACAAACACAGACACACACATCTTCTCAGCCAGACTTCCTGTGTTAAAAAAAAAAACCCAGTCGGAGTTGCGTTGGCGTTTACCTTCAGGAACAGCGTTATGATCTTGCCGCAGTGGATTCCTCGGGCCTCCTGGCTGCTGGAGAACAGCAGGTCTCTGGCTCGGACCCGGCCGCACGCAACGCGCTTGTTGTTGCTCAGCAACCACACAAACACATCCGGTACCGTGTGCTGGGGCTGCAGTGTGTGTGCCAGAAAGGTTAGGATGTGCAAGGTAGATAGAGAAAACAGAAATGTCCCACGCACACACACACACACACACACACACACACACACACACACACACACACACACACAGTCCTGTACCTCCTTCACGAGGAAGCGAAGCTTCTGTGTGAGTTTTGTTGCATCCTGCATCATTTCTTTCACACCACCAGCTTTCCTCTTCCTGTCTGCCAGGGCCCGGGCCTCTTCTATCATACTCTCCTGCAACACACACACACACACACACACACACACAGACACACACACACCGAGGTTAGCAGTCCATAAATACACTCCACTGTCAAACTATATTTGATCATAACTTGATAACAGATAAACAAACCAACCAAAGATGATTTATATTTTTTTGTGTGTGACCATCAGGTGACAGGAGGCTTTATACCAGATTTGTGTGTGTCTCTGTGTATATGTGTGTGTGTGTGTGTGTGTCTGAGATTGTCCCACCAGCTCCTGTGTGCACATGGTGAGACGTTTCTTGTCCAGCTGTGTCAGATTATTGGACTTCAGCTCCGCCTTCATCTTGGCCGCTGCTTCTGCTATGAATCTCCTGCAGATAAAAACAGATCAAATTATTAAAATTATTAACTGAAGCTTTTTGTCTGGAAAAATGTCACCTTTTCTGTCAACAGTTTCTGCAGCAGATATACTGCATGTTTCTGGTGGTTTATTCCAACAGTGCTCAGATGTAAAGGATCCGAATGAGCGTCAACATATTTTGTCCTGTAAGTTTAAGTCCAGCACTTTTGTCACATAGTAGGAAACAAAGCTTCTGCTTTTTGTGTGACTTTCTGTAAGACTTTCCCACCCACGCTTGGATCAGGTGCTCTGCATACCTGGCATCCATACAGAATTCCCTCAGGATGGTTTTGAGCTTCTCCTCCGCCCCAGGATCCATCTTCTTGTGGAGCTCCGCCACACTGGCCACACCCTCCTCCTAAAAGAGGAGAACGGGGGTTTTTGTTTTATATGGGGAACCCTGTGTGTGTGTGTGTGTGTGTGTGTGTGTGTTTGTGTGTGTGTGTGTGTGTGTGTGTGTGTGTGTGTGTGTGTGTGTGTGTGTGTGTGTGTGCATGTGCACATACAAACAGGACAGTTATATTCTCCAGCATGTTGGAGTTGTACAGTCTGTAGGTTCTGTCCTCCCATTGGCTCAGCACGCTGATGCACGGCTTCTTCTTCTCCAAGGGCAGATGCATGTAGTACCTTAAATGAACACACACACACACACACACACACACACACCAGTTATACACACAATCAAGCAGGAGACTACAAGCTGAGAAAAGGGAGGAACAGGCCACTGTCATGGCTGATGTTAAAAACCTGTTTCCCTCGACGACGACCGGCCTCTCCGGCGGCGTGGTGGACTTGGAGGTCGAGGTCACGTCCTGGGGCTCTCTGGGTAAGAGGGGGGAGGTCGGGGAGGCGGAGGGGGAGCTGAGAGGGGGGGAACCGATGTCGCCGCTGTCAGGGACGTCCAGCGCCCTTCTCCTCCGTGGGACGGCGGGGCTGGGCTGGACTGTGGGCTCCATGGTGTTACCATAGTTACCTGAGTGAAAGAAGACATTTCGTCACGTGACTTGTCGTGTCGATGCGTAAAGCTTCGTGAAGACGAGGCGGCTCACCCATGGAGAACTCGAAGCTGATTGGTCGCTCTCCGATCTTCCTGTCGATCATGGTGGCCTCGAACAGCGCACCAAACAGCAGGAAGTTCTCGTTGTCGTCGTCGTTGAGCTGGACACAGAAACATCACCGTTCACCCACCCGTCGCTCCTCCACAGCAAAGACTCATGGGAAATGCCAGCCACCGGACAGGCGTGACATCGCTCTCACCACCGGAGGAGCTTCCACAGGGAGGACCTCTGCTGCCACAGCTTTTCCCTTGTCGTCCTCGGCAGCTCCTCCCGCTGCTCCTCCCTGCGCGCCTCCTGCTGCCGCCTTGCCTCCTTCCGGCTTTTCCCGCTTTTGCGTCCTTCAAGGGCTTGATCATTCGGCTGAGCTTGGACTCCGAACCCGCACCTCCGGACAGGATCTCCACCGCCAGCTCCATGTAGACCCGGCCCCTAAACGCCAGTTAACGATGCTGCCAGTTGTTAATTATTACATCTGAGGTTTCTCGTCATAATCAAGTTACCACTCACCTGTATGACACGCCCTCTCCGATGCCCTCGTTGAGCTCCACTGTGTCGTCGCCCAGTGAAAAGTTTCGGGCGGAGCCGTACACGTTGATCCAAGCGGGACCGAAGGTTGGTAAGAACCCTGGAGAGAGAAAGACGGGGCATGAACTCCTTCTTTACTTTTCCCGTGTTCCCATCCCTCCCTCCTCCCCTCCTTACCTCTGTCTCCGTCCTGCTCGTTGGAGATGCGTTTCAGGTCAAAGTAATGGGTTCCTATGGCAACGTCGCTCATGCTTCCCTCGTCCCAGACCTGTGAGGGGGAGAGTGCGTTGTTTACACTATGTACGACGCGAGCATCAGTTTGAACATGACATCAGCCCTGCCCCATCCTTGGACCTGGATCTTCAGTCTCTGGCACAGAGGAGGAAACATCTCGGTGAAGACAATCTGCTCGTTCCACACCGGGTCCGCCGTGGACTTCTGAGTGGACGTGCGGCCCTGAGGGGCGAGGTAAGGAGAGCTGAAGCTGATTCATCTAAAATAACTCAACACTGAACCTCCAAAACCAAACCAGTGTCTCCAGAGGCAGCAGCTTTACAGATGATATTTCAAAAAGGGGACTAAAGCTTCATCACAACTAAAACTGAACCCACCACTTGTTTGAAGAAGCTGACCACTACATATGGGTCTATGAGTGCTGTGTTGTCTCCTACAAAGGCCTTGGTGACGTTGGCCATGATGCTGGAGTTGTTTCTGGGAAGGCCCTCCGCCTGGTACACCTTCACGCAGAAGCGGGCCCAGGGTCGCTCTGCGGGGAAACCTTCTGGTACCAGCAGGTTCCTGCAGGAAGAGGCCGTCACATCATGATTCACAGAACTGAAACCTCCAACGTATATTTCTGGGACGGGCATCATACTTGTCTATCTGCTCCTCGGCATCACTCGCTTTTGGACCCGGCTGCACGGTGTCGCCCTTTGCTGAGACGCTGATGTCGCACTTGACGTAACCTTTGACCCCGGTGCTGATGTCGCCAGGATTGGTCAGCATGGCCCACTTATTGGTGAACTGGTGGCCTGAGGGTGCAGGAGAGAGCAGCGCCGTCAACACAAAGTGAAGCGCAGAGGTAATCGTTGGGCCCAGCGAGTTGTTACCCGGCTGATTGTAGACGGTCCACACGTCCAGCTTAAAGGAGCCCACGCAGAAACTCCTCAGCATCTTCGAGTGCACCACCTGGAGAGGAAAAAAACCACACGCAAAGACAGATCACAACCGTGGAGGCTCGAACCTACGTCACGCAGCTGATGTCGGCAGCAGCCACTTTTTTTCCTCACCGATAACTTGATAACTTTGTCAAAGAACACCTCTTTGTGGGCGAAGAAGTCGAACACAAAATACTAATGGAGAGAAGCCGGGAGAAGGACAGTTAGCAAACTCACTCACACACATACAGTAAGGCAGGTTGCTAAGTCGTTAGCTCGGTGTTCGGACCTCATTGTAAAAAGGAGCGTTGGTTCCTTCCTTGACTGACGTTTGTTTCTTCTCGTCACCGATCTCGATCACCACGCTGGGGTCAATGTTCTCCCCCACCAGCTGTCGGGCCTCTGTGATGTTAATGGCAATCTATGACGCAGACCAACAACACATCACCGCACTGCCCACGTGAGAAGGATGTTATCAAGATTCAGTTCCTGTTAGGCCTAAAAGAACCTCCACACGTTGCTGGTCTCATGGTGAAAAGCTGATCTTTGCAGTGTCCACATTCCCATGAGACTCAAGCACATTTCATTTTAAATCTAAAATATTACATAAGCCACATATAGCTGTGTGCTGTGTTGTGTTACCTGGAAGCTCTGTGGCTTCCCTTCACTCTCCTGGATGCAGGTTTTCAGTTTGGACCTGTGGAAGAGTTAAGGCCCAGGTTAGAGTCAAACACAGGAACACAGACATACTTTATAGAAAAGTTATGACTATAATGGCAATTATTTGTGTGACGATATCTACAGAAGCTTTGTCTTGGGTTTTTTTTGTGCCTCAGACGAGACGTTTTAAACTTCAAATATGCAAACAACTCCACCTCTTAGTGTCGGGTATTATTCTGGATCTGACTGCAGAGGTTCCTGGTTGAGCTTCAGCGTTTTCTGCTTCCAGCTGCTGGGATGATGCATCGGACAGCCCCTCTGCATCGCTGTCTGCACACATGAACACAGAAATGATGTCAAACACTATCTGACCAATCTAACTTCCTCCTGACAGAAAAGGCCGGTGAGGTTGTGCCGCTCCTGATAACAAGCGTTTACAACCAGTCACCTGGGCTGGCGGCCATCTTTCAGGCGATCAACCGCACTATCGACCGTAACACAAACGGGAGGAATTTGGGTTGTTGTGGTACGAGTGACTCAGAAATGACTTGGAACAGTAAGTAACATGCAGATGTTGCAGATGAATCCCACTCCCACCTCCTGCTGGGTGAACATCTTGTTAGCACACCAGTGAAAAACCAACAACTGCATCCTGTGATCGGCGATGTTCTGTGTTGTCCCGTAAAACCCTAATTACCCATAATGGCCGTGACTGTACACACTTCAAGTACAGTATTTGACATGTGACTGTTTGACAAGGGCTAGTCTTGCCCACACTGATACGACAGGGATGATTAATCTATTTGTGCGCAGCCAAGAATGTGAGATTTGGCGTGTGTACGTGCGTGTGTGTGTGTGTGTGTGTGTGTGTGTGTGTGTGTTTGTTTTGCAGGCCTTACCCAGAGCTCCCTTGTTTGCCAGGACCAGGTCGGACTTGTTGGCCTTCTTCTTCTTCTTCTTCTTCTTTATTTTCAGGCCAAACATCGTCTTGGCCTTCCTGCAGGAGTGAAGAGTTTCATTCAGTCAAAACATATTTACATCTTCATCTGCTGCAAATTTACGTTTATGTCCAATGATGACAACTATGAATATAGTTGCATAAAATGTCTGTCTCTTCCTGGAAGTATGGAAAATATGTACGAACTGTAAAATAAACTAAACTGAGTTCAATTTAACATTAAACATAACTTATAACTTGTTTTGTAAAACTGATGATGATCTCTGAATTGTTGCAATAAGCATTTTTAGTTTTCCTTAAAACTGGATTCAGCACTTCAGAAAAAAGAAACTGTAGAAAAAAGCCTTAAAATATTCTGCGTTGTAAAAGGCTTCAAATTCCACAAACTTCAAATAAATCAACAAGAGGCGCCATCAGACCTGATGATAAGACTGTTGTGTATCTGTAAGTTGCAGAAATACAATTTGTACACAATTGTTCAAGAACAGATTATTTTGCCCATAAATTCCTGATTTTTCTCTTCATCCCTGCAGGTAACAACGTTTTCTTAGCCTGAAGAATACCAATATTTTCATTATGAATATTGAAATTGATCTGAGAGCAATGTTAGTCATTCGGCTTCTAAATAAAAACTATAATCGTCAGTATTTGGCTGCTTTAAGCTGACACTGCTCACCGCTGCTGGGTTGCAGGACTTTCAAAAGGATCCATTCCTCCAGTCCTGAGGGTCCAAAGTTTTTCTACTAACCGGCACCAGGAACGTTCAGGAAAAAAACAGAAAGTTCCACCTCAGTCGCTTTTCTGGCCACTGAGAGTTTAAAGCTGTCAGATGATTGGGATCCTCATCTCTCAGATGATGCTCAAACGTGGTTTCTCTCCCATCTCCAGGATTAACGTCCCTGACTCATTTCCACATCATCTTCTCTACAGGCACCATCAACATGTCACATGACGTCCCTGCTCCGGAGTAAACCTCTAACTCTGCCGCCTCATGTCCAGATAAATGAACTCGACCCAGTCTCGGCTTTAAATATCTCTGCGCCTGCGGATCAAACCCGACGGTCCGACTCAGCTCCTTCCCTCCCGGCTGCAAAGAAAATATTTTCAGCCTATCTGCGTCCCTGCGTGTTTGACTAGCTCCGGCTGCTTTCTGTGTTGTGTTAGCTTGTGGTTTCAGGTGAAAGGGACCTGCCCTCTGGAGCTATTCAGGTCTCAGAAGCTCCATCACCTCCACAGCTGATGTCAAGTGTTCCCTCATGACTCGGCCTTCAGGCGCGAGCACGATGCTCCTTCAACATGGATTGTCACCGCTACAACACGACACGGCTACAAATATACAATTTAAATTTTTAAAAAGTCTTCCCAACAAAACAAGAGGTGTGTGGGGACCGGACAGTGTGATGCAATGTGCCCGTGCACGCGTGTGATTGGCCGATGTTGGCAGGTGATGCTGAATTAGGCTGCAGCAGAAAGTTATTTTTGTTGTTGTTGTTTTAAATTTGTTTGGCCTGCCAGACACGGATCTGGATTCAGTCCGTGTGACTTCACTTTTACACAATGTAAAAGTGAAAAAAAAAAACATCTTTGAAAGACTAAAGCTTTTCTTTGTTTGGATCAAGCTGACTGAGACTAAACACACCTTCAGGTCAGGTCAGAGGATTTCCCAAAAAAAACAACAAACAGTAAAAAAAAAAAAAAAGCGGATCAGGTCTCCTACCTCGGTTCGGAGTCAGTCCGTCAGACGCGCGTCCCTGCTGGGTTGTGGTGGACGGACCCGCTCCGCCGCGTCCCGCTGGGTGTGTGGACTCAGACAGGTGAAGACAAAGAGCTGAGGATCAGCCTGACTGACTGACTGACTGACTGCCTGACTGGCTCGGCTGTTTACTCAGAGGATGGAGTAGTAGAGAACAAAAGCAGCAGGTGGCAGATGCGAGGTCCGGCCCGTTTATTCACTTATTTACCTGCTGAACAGCTCACGAGACCGAGTCATCATCACCTGCCAACGTCACCCCCCCACCCCCCCATTTATCTTTATCATCATCATCATCATCATCATCATCATTATTATTATTATTATTATTATTATTATTATTATTATTGTTATTATTATTATTATTATTATTATTATTATTATTATTATTATTATTATTATTATTGTTGTTGTTGTTGCTTGTGCAGAAGTTACAGCTTCTTTTATGTCATACTTAGAGTTCCAATTAATAATAGTGGTAGAAAAGGAGGTATTTGCAGTAGTAATCGAACTACTGTTGGTAAAAGTACTAGAAATAATTTTATCATCAATAGCTTTGTTGTCAAATATTAAAGTGATTCTGTGGTCGCCGGAACACGCCGCTCACTTCTCAAATGATATTGACAGTAAGAGAAACACTCGGGGCTGACACGTTGTCCCCACAGGCTGGTGTGACCGCGTTCGTGGTGCGCGTGCGCGTGCGCGTCACCATGTGACCAGGATGTGCGACGTACGCGCGGCGCTTAAACAAACCCGCCCCTGGCAAACAGCGGCAGCAGCTCACGCCCTGCCGCGGAGAGAGCGCGAGCAGCGGCGCGCGCGCACGCTCACCTGGGAGCCGCCGTCCAATCAGAGGGCAGAGCGGACTTCATCATATATCATATATACACACACACACACACACACACATATATACATATATACAGATCAGCTCGACAAGCTTACAACATGTCCAACTTTATCTCTGACCAAACACATTAATCTTAATCTGACTTTTACTGAATCTGCAATCACAGTGAAGCCATCGTACTGTACTGTAAAAAATTTTACTGTAATGTTCATGTAATCCTGAAGATTAACACATATTATATTAGATTCTCATATTTTTAATCCGTTATCACCTTTTTTAAAAAGTGGGAAAGCCCAGTACTATTACACTTGTAATTGGGAATTAATCCAACACGTTAATCCCATACTGCTGTTTTAAATTAGCTGTTCCTTCATGACGGACTCTTAATGCGACTGAAAACAGAGCAAAACATTTATTTTTTTTTTCCTCACAGTGACTGGAGCATAAATGCATTTACAAAAAAAAAAAAAAAATCCACGTAACACAGTTTTGACGGTTTAAAAAGTCGTCATCTTCATTATTAAAGTCAGGAGTCTTTCTGCCTTCACGTCCCCTTCCCGACTTCCTGCTCCGTCACCTCATCACCTCCTTCTACCCGATCGCGTCGTGTTTTCTTCAGTCGTGAATGGACGATTTCTCACGAATGTCTGCGAAAGACGAGAAAATCAACAAGTTTAACTCGCTCGGTCGAGTTGTGACCAAACAAACATAAAGTTCTGCTCGACACTGACGGCGTCTGCAGACAGAGCGAGCGCCGCAGAGCGTGCGGGTGTGTGTTTACATTGGCAGGGCGGCCATGAAGGTAATTACTGCTTACTTTGTATGTGAGAACATGATATACCAACAAGGTCCATTTAGTAGCTGCTCTTCAGCTTTCGGGCGTACGGCCTGATCCTCTTCATGTTTTGAAGTGATCGTGAATAAGAGGAGTCAATTTGAACAACGGCGCAACAACTCGGACGACGAAGATCAGGCGATACGATCGAAAAGCTTCGCGCTGTGAAAAGTATTACATGTGATGTTGTGTTGCTCAGCTGCACTTTTGCGGTTACACGTAAACAAACATGAATTAAAATCAGTTCCTCTGTGGCATGGCTTTGCAGAAACTGTACTTCACCAGGCTCATACGGTAGCTGGGTTAAAACTTTTCATTTCAGGCTTCACTTCAGCTCCACGTCACCTGATCCTTACAGAGCACCGACAGCAGGCGGCGGCAGGCGCAAGCTCAGACAGGCAACCAGCGGCAGCTCCGGGTCGGGTTTCCTACCTGGGTCGCGGGAGGCCCGGCGGTTTCAGAGGAGGGAGCGCGGTGCGAGGACGCCGGCTGACTGACGAAAGAGGTGCGTTTGGGAGAAAGTGCGGAGGACCAGGTTTTAGAAGATTCGAAGGTTGTGGCAGAGGTGCGGTTGGAGTTGGAAGATGAAGATGGCACAAGGAAAAGGTTTCATCCAGAACCACGTGGCTGGTAGAATTTTAGAGAAGAAGGCTTCTCGTCGGATTTGTTTTTCCAGGAGGTAGAGGATCTG
>JAFBJZ010000827.1:135000-152500 GCA_016785225.1 Psettodes erumei
AGTTTACATGCAGCTTTAAGAAAAAAGAAACTGATCACAAATCTGAACATTAAATACGAGATTTAAAATGACTTCCTGTAACGCCGACAGAAAACCCCAGAACATCTGTGCACGTTACACACTGTGTCAACATTATCTCAACACAACGCTGCCAAGCCACAAGTTGAGAAAGTTGTGCGACTGTGGGTTTTTCTGCTGCCGCTCGTCACAGAAACCAGCTTGGTATTAATAGTTTACTACTATTTCCAGAGACACACAACCAGAATACCACAGTCTGGGTACTGTGAGTGTGTGTGTGCATGTGTGTGTGTGGCTGCAGAAGGGCTGCTGCAGTTGTGCAGCTCTGCAACACAACTTAATTAACTCTTGACAGCAGACATGTGATCTTTTCAGTGTGTAAGTAACTCTGTACCTGCAGGCTCGAGTTTCCACGCCCAGAAAAAAGACCCACAGCCAGAACTGCACCTCAAGCTTTTATTTTGAAAGGATTCGTCCTGAGCAGCTCACACAGCCCTTTCACAGTTAGTACAAAAACATCTCCACTCAGAACAATTCAGTTGTGTTAACAAAACATCTGGAACACAGCGGTTATGACTGTAATGTGTGTAAACTGAGTAACACGCGGCGGCGGCTGAAGCGCGAGGACGCACACGTCGGACGTGAAGGAGTCGTCACACGGTGTTAATCCAGGGGATTAAAACTGCACCGATCTGGACCGCTGGCCTGTCAGTGTGAACGGGTCCAGATGTTTTCACGTGACGCCCGCCGCCTCGCCACGAGCTTCAAGTAGAGCCACGTTACGGTTCTGATTTGTTTTTATTCCTGAGGATGCAACAACAACTCTTTAAACTGCCCCCCCACCCCACCACACACACACACACACACACACACACACACACCCCTTCAAATGGCAAACAGTGAACCCCCCCCCCCACCGCCCTCAGCGCCGTGTCAGCGAAAACAAAACGTCTGGGTCCAACTCGCGTTTTGGCAGCTTTCAGGAAAAAAGTCCATCATCTCGCACACACACACACACGTGCGCGCACACACACACACACACACACACACACACACACACACACACACACACACACACGCACACGTAAGGCTAAAGCACTTGTGCGATCGGTTGCTCGCCAGCGGAGCCGACGCCGGGTCGAGATTCACAGGCAGATTTAGAGGAATCGCGCTTTGGACCGCCGCGTTGTGTCGTCATGGTAACGAGGGCTCGTCCCAGCTGTTTGGAGCAGGTTTCAGACTGAAAATGGCACAAGTTAAAAAAACAACAACATGAGTCCGTGGAGCTCCTGGAGGTGAGAAGTACCGTGGAGTTTTAAGACTTGGTCTTGGGTCCAGTGTCTCCACGCTGTGCTACATGTTCTGTTGTTGTTGTCGTTAATAACGGCGACGCACAACACCCTGCAGCTGGAATGAGTCACGTCTCCGCCCGCCGGTGTCGGACTCAACTGGGCCACGTCACATCAAGCATCCGTCCCGGGACCAAACCGGATTGTCAGAGCGAGGCGGGCTGCCGGGGCTGAGGGCTCGCGCAGGCGCTGCCGGCGACGCTCGACCCGGGACTCGGCGAGACGGAGACGACTTCCCTGTCCGGACCGCGGGGGGGGCGGGGATGATGGCTGACCACCACCCTGCGCAACGAGACCGGAGAGGACGGCGAGGACGTTAGTCCCTCTCACAGACGAGCCCAGGAAGAATAAAATAATCTGGATCTGTCTTCTGGGATTAAAAGACGTGTGTGTGTGTGTGTGTGTGTGTGTGTGTGTGTGTGTGTGTGTGTGTCCGTACCTGGCTCTGGACGGGCTGGCGAGCTCTGGTCTGTGCGGGTCGACCCTGGAGGCGTAGCTGGACTTGGACCACTGGACAGAGACACAGGGACAGACAGGTCAAACCCACGGATTCTCTGATCTGGATCTTCTTGATCCGCGGATCCTCACCACGTGGGCCGGGTCGCTGGTCCCCAGGTGGACCCCCTTCTGACAGAGCGACCTCAGCAGACTGGTACCTGCACACAAGACCAGAGTCCATCAAACTCACACACACACACACACACACACACACGGACACACACACAGATGTACACACACACACACGCAGACGGACACACACCCTTGGTCCTGTCGCTCCAGTACTTCTGCTCCCACTGGTCCAGCAGGATGGTGAGGTATCTCTGACACTCGAAGAAGCGCAGGTAGCGGGATGACGACGGCGACGGGAAAATGCGCTCGAACTCCCCGCGGCGGTTCAGCTCGTCTTCGCTCTCCACGAGCACGCGGACGTCCTCTGGGGTCAGGACGTCCAGCGCCGTGGACAGGAAGTCCTGACGGAGCCGGAGGGAACCAGACGAGGTTTTAACAAAGATCTTTATACTAAATAATGTCACTTTAACGTTATTCTCCATGAATTCAGCGTAAAATGTAAAATGTGTGTGGGAGTGTGAGTGTGTGTGTGAGTGTGTGAGTGTGGGAGTGTGTGTGTGTGTCTCAGTGTGTGTGTGTGTGTGTGTGTGTGTGTGTGTGTGTGTGTGTGTGTGTGTGTGTGTGTGTGTGTACCTGGTCAGCGTAGCGCTGCGTGAGGTAAAACGCCCGTTTCACCTTCTCGTCTGCAGACAGATCTGGTCGGGTTCTCTCCCTGTTCCCTCCACACAAACTACAAACACAGTGTTTGTTAGTCGTTGATAAACTACCGCCTGTTGTTTCGTGCCGGTCGCAGCACCTCCTCCCTACCTGCTGGTGGAGCTGGAGGCGGCGCAGGGAGCCGCCACATCCTCCCTCTGAGGGACACGGAAGCCGGCCAGGTTCAGGAGATCTCGGATCATCTGACCTTTGATGGAAACGTCCAGCGCCGTGTTGGAGTGGAGGCTGGACCACACACACACACACACACACACACACACAGTGTCAGTTAGACGTACGTGTGTGTGTGTGTGTGTGTGTTTGTGCGTTACCTGGGCGATATGTTGACTTCCAGGATCCAGGGTTTGAGGTTCTCGTCCAGCATGATGTCGAAGCCGAACAGCTCGTGGCAGCTGTACGGCGTCCGGACGTGCATCTTCAGCAGACTGTTGACGTACGGTTCAGACCTGACGGCCGACACACACACACACACACACACACACACACACAGCATGATCAGAACCTTCATCGGTTCGCTGTGGAGAAGGAGCTGCAGCTGAAACTCACGCGATGACGGTTTTGATGACGATGTCTTTAATCTTCTCCCAGATGAGCGCCGTGTTGACGCCCCTCACGCCCAGGTACTGCCACAAGGCCTTCAGCGCCCTGACCAACACAGACACGCGCCTTACTGTACCTACTGTACATACATGTCACGCCAGGTGACGGGGATGATGATGATGATGATGATGATGATGATGATGATGAGGGGCAGGTCTGAGTTTGCCGGTTGGTAAGCACAGTGAGAGTTTAATGAAAGTCTCTCAAAGGAAACTGAACCCGATAATTATTTATTCATCGCCTCCTCTCAGTCAGGCTACGCTCTCCTCCTCCTCCTCCTCCTCCTCCTCCTCCTCCCCCTCCTCCTCCTCCTCCCTCCTCCTCCTCACCACTTGTGTCCCTGGCAGGCCTTGTCGTCGCTGTTGCTCTGGTACTCGGCGTTCTTCTTGTTGACGCTGTAGTTGGTCAGGTGCATGAACTTGTTGCTCAGAGTCTTCATGGAAGACGAATACCTGGGAAGACAGAGCGGAGGCTCATCCACGTCCCCTGTCGGACTCATCGCTCGGCAGAGCGGCGGCGGCGGCGAACACTGACTTGCAGCTGGCGAATCGGACCAGGCCGTCGGTGAAGATGTAAATCCGGAGCGGGTCGTACGACGTCACGTAGACGTAGATCCTCAGGTCGAACTTGTTGCCGCCGATGAGGTAGGGCTTGTGGAGGTACCTGCAGAACGCGACCAGAACAACCACGCTTCATCTCAGCGCCCGCCGGTCTCTGGACTCCCGGGGTCCAAACCGGAACAGAACCAATAACGCGGACCACTTACTTCTGGACCAGCAGCGGCCTCTTCCGGGGCATCTGGCTCCACTTGTGGATGACCTGGATGCCGATTCCTCGGGCTGACGCGGGCTGTTCCAGGCGACAGGAGAAAGAGGCGGAGTCAAGAACCAAGTCATCAAGCGACCAAACGATTTGGACCGGAACGTACGGGTTTGATGATCCATTTCTGCCGGGAGCCGCCGTCCTCCCAGGCCTTGCGCAGCAGCTTGATGTCCTGAGGAAGGACGAAGGTGCGCGGGAAAAAGCTGAACTCCTGCTTCCCAAAGCGAACCTGCATCTTGGACAGGTTCCGCCACAGCCGGTCCTTCCTGCCGATCTGGAACGTCCCCGGGAAGTGGTTCAGCTGATACGGAGGGAGGGAGGAGGGTTAACAGGAAGGAGTTAACAGGAAATGAGCGAGATGAAAAGGAGCGCCTCACCTTCTGGTGCTCGCCGAGCGCCTTGAAGCCGGTGGACTTCATGTGGTGACCCCAGCAGCCCAGCCAGTCGTGACTCTCTGCGGGAACGACACGGCGCGTTTAACGGCGAAACGCTGGCGCCCGCGGTCGGCGCTCGCCACTTAAAACCCGCGCGACTCACTCTTGGTGACTTTGAAGTGAGACCTGGCGACGGCGTGTTTGACCACGTTGGGAGTGACGGTGCTCATCTTCCACTTCAGCAGGCGCCGCTGCTCGGCGGGCAGCAGCTCCACTGCAAACGTCAAGAACTTTTATTTCAGGTGAGAATCGCACGTTTAACGCCCGGACGGAAAACATACACCGGCGCTTCGGCGTTCTCCCTACGACACGGCGCGTCACCTGACCTTTCTCGGCGGCGGTGCTGAAGTACAGCGTCGGGGGGACGAGGGGGAACAGACTGGGAACCAGCGCCGGCCGCTCTTCTCGATCGTCTTCTGACCCCAGCATCATGGGCTCCTCCACGCTGAGAGGAAGAGCGGGAGACGCGTTAGCGACGTTCGGTCACATGATGATGTCGCCCGAGTCTTTACCCATCAGGCACCGAGAACCCGCGGACGCACACTTTCTATGTCTGAAGTCCACAATCGTTGGCGGATTCTTACGGCGGAGACTTTCGGCTGAGCTCGGATCGTTTTACGACATGGAGCTTTTCTTTTAACGCAAATCCAACAAACACTCACATGACAGTCATGTAGGAAGGAAGTGATAAACCGGCGGACGCACAAACTCTTCCAGATCCTGGTTCAGGTACACAACGGCATCACAGCGACACTACTGCACTTAACCCGTGGGCGCCTCAGCTTTCAGGAAGGGGGGGCGTATGTAAATAAACAAATCAGCAGGTCGGGGGTGTGTGTGTGTGTGTGTGTGTGTGTGTGTCTGTTCGGGCCGTTTTAGCAGAGAAACGAGTCTTTGGTGGGGGGTTCCACTGTCCAGGACAACAACAGCGCGCAACAATGCGTCGCACAATGCGGCCGACCTTTCCACCACGCTCTGCTGCTTTCAGGCCCGCTGCACGGCCGGGGACACACAAAGAGTCGAGGGGCGGACGGAGGTTTCACAGAGCACAAACACAAAGCGTGTACCACCTATAGCATACTGTGTGTGTGTGTGTGTGTGTGTCTCACCCAGAGAGCAGAGGGGTGGATGCCGTGGACGAGGCGCCGTTGATGGAGGAGCAGTCTGAATCATCTGAAACACAACGATCAGCTGTTTACCGGCCACCGGCGCTCGGCGCGCACGCTGCGAGTCCGAGCGCCGCCCTACCGTCGTCGCTGCAGGCGTTCTCCAGCTCGTCGGGAAGCTCCTCCTCCCCCGCATCCACCTGCATGACGCACTCCGACCTGGAAGCACAAGGTGGTGGTGGTGGTGGTGGTGGGGGCATAAACACCAGACAGCAAAACAGGAGGAAGCGCATCCACAGACCAAGAGGCCGTCGGCCATTTCTCACCCAGTCTGCTGACACTCCTCTATCGGCGAGGAGGAGGAGGAAGATGAGGAAGAAGAAGAAGGAGGAGGAGGAGGAGGAGGAGGGGGTGGAGGTGACATGGGCTGCCCCTCCTTGGTGAGGTGGATGGCGGAGATCTGGGTGGTGACAGAACCCACCGAGGAGGCGACGACTGCGGGAGAAGGAACAGTCACGTGATTTTCTGATGACGTCTCGCAGTCGGTTCTGAGATCACAGCTCCGACTCTCTCGTCCCGGGTTTCCTGTCCTGATTACCTGGGCTGAGGTCCGGCTGCTGCTCCTGACCGGCACCGGAACCGAGCGCAGTCGGCACGGGGCCATTCGCGAAGGCGCTGACCGACGGAGGACCGGCCGCTCCGCGTGCCGACAGGCTACTTCCTGTCGGACATTCTGGGGCCGGCGTGTCGACGTCCAGGTCGCCGTCTTTGGTTTCTGCCAAACCTGCCGGGGCGTCCCCCGTCTCTCGCAGCTGATTGGTTGAATCCGATGCGGCCGCGCAGCTGTCTGGCGACCGGCCGCATTTAAAGGCTGGTTTGGCCGAGCGGCACCTCCTCGTCGTCGTGGCGGTCTGGAGGCGGGAGGCGTCTCTTCCCGGCGCCGCCCCCCGGTGTTCACAGAGGGTAAGGCACAGAGGAGGCGCTGACGGTGAGGAGGAGCCGTCTGCTGCCTCCAGCTGCAAACACAAAACAAGGAAAGGTGAGTTGAGGCTCCGACCAGAACCTGCTCGCTGGGGAACATCGATACTCACCATCAGCGCGTCGGTTTGCCGCAGACTGGACTGTCCCTGGACGAACAGGTCTTGAGGACCGAACGACAGAGGCTCCAGTCCCCACGGTGCAT
Organism: Psettodes erumei; assembly: GCA_016785225.1. Lineage (NCBI taxonomy): Eukaryota > Metazoa > Chordata > Actinopteri > Pleuronectiformes > Psettodidae > Psettodes > Psettodes erumei. The sequence continues at coordinate 141,800 of JAFBJZ010000827.1, forward strand.
CGCTCGTTTCAGGCCGGGCCGTTCGGACCTGCCATTCTTTCTTGGGGAAGCCGCTGCCAGCCGGCTTCGGTCCTGCTGCCGGCACCTGGTTTGGGATTTGAATCCCGTGAAGCAGCTGTGGCAGGGTGAGACACCCATCTGGCACGGCGGTGAATTGGCTCCGAGCGTCCACGCTCCCCCACACAGAAGACCCAGAGGGGGCGAGCGCGGCCTTCTTCACGGGGGACGCCGACGAGGCTCGGCCCGTTCGCCCGGACAGCTCGAGGGGAGTAAAAGGCACCTGAGTGGCTGCGACCGTCCTGGCGTGTGCACTCACGGAGGCTGTAGTGTTGGGACTGCTCGCATCGGAGCGAGTCTGCAGCTTCCCCCCGCCCCAGGGGGAGGACTGGTTGGTGGGCATGGCCCGGCAAAGACGCGGTGGCTCTAGAAGGGGCTGAGCTGAGGGGGCCGAGACCCGACAGTCAAGACGACGCCGAATGAGCCTGAGGTGGAGAAAAGACCCCCGGGCTGCTGCTCCCCGCTCAGTGGGCACGCCTGCTGAAACGTCAGCTCAGCAGAGTCGTGGTTTCTCTGCCGGTCTCTGCGGGCGCACGACAAGTTCTTGATAAACCCCGACCCACAGAACTCATGCCTGCCACCACAGGGAAACACGTCCACCTGTGCAGCAGGTGAGCGAGCAGGCGGTTTGTTTGTTTGTTTGTTTGTTTGTTTTTAACACCTCAGCTGGCGCTGAGAAGCCAGAGGCCGCTTCTTCTGGACCCGGTAACGCCGCACGCTGGGCTCACGTCGTCAGCTGCAGGCGGCGCAGAACCTGGACCACAGAACCACAGTCAGGTGATCACAACAGGATGCTGCAGCAGTAATCACGCTTACACACTCTCTCAGGATATAAGAAATGCATGGCAACAAGCACGTGTTTTCTAACACTCTTCCTCCCGCCAACAACAACAACAACAACAACAACAACAACAACAGAGTTAAAGTGCGCTGAGTTCTTGTTTAGTGAATGCATGTGGATGAGTTAGCTGGCGGCTAGCAGGGCGTCGTATTTATACACGTCAGTTAGTTAGTTAGTTAGCGGCGGGTCTCCAGGTTTCTGTCCGCCGCTGTCACCGTTAACGGAGCTAGTCTCACGTGCGCGACACGCCGCCTCGCGCTTAGCTTAACGGCGGCTAAATAACTCACGAGCTAGCTAGCTAGCTAGCTAACTAACTAACTAACTAACTAACTAACGTGTCCGTTGTAACACCTGACTTTAAGGCCGGCGTGTTGTCGGGGAGAAAACAAACAAACCGCTTACGCTCAGTCAATGATCAACTCCAGCTAGCTTGTCTCCAGTCTCTGCCGACAGCGTTAGCTTAGCAACCACCCGCAACACAGCACTGTCATCGGGGTGTGTTCAACAGCGCGCCCGGCGCTGCACCGGGGGTGTCAGCTAATAAAACACAGCCTCTCCGTTAGCTCACCAACAAGGCGACATGCTCGCACCGACCTCGCCCCACCCCGGGTGTCCCAAACATGCTGTCGAGTTGCGTTTGGCGAGCGGACGCTCATCAGCGGCGTCTCACGCCGCAGCAGGAGCTCGGAGAAAAGTCCGAGTGACGCGTCGCCAGCGAAGATCGTCTATTGCGTCACTCCGCGCCTCGCTTCCACGCGCGCTTCCGGGATCAGCGCGCCGCCTGGCGGTCAGTCACGGCAACTGCAGCGACGTCCAGCTGCGTCGGGGATTCAATCATCGTCTTGGTGGAATTTACTCAAGTACTGTACTAAGACACGACTTTGAGGTACTTTTACTTTAACCGGGTATTTATGCTACCACGTTTTCCGTCCACTACATTTAAGAGGGGAATCTCCACCATTTTCAGATTAATTTTACAAAATGCACATTTCCAGCAACTTATTTGAGGCCCAAGGAAAGTAGAGACTGGTTATAAAAATCTTTTTAAGCACGTCTTTACCGCTCAGTTTCTTATCATTTCCTCTCATTCATTTTCACTTCAACTTCCCCCTCTTTGTTTTCATGTTTCTCTCCTCTTTTTCACGCTGTCACCTCTCTCCTTTCTCCTTCCTCGTCTCTCCCGTTTCTTTTTCTACCTTTCTCTCGACCCCCCTCTCTTCCTGCTTCCATTCCTAATACCTTTTCTCCCCACTTACCCATCCATCCTCATCCACTCCTCCTTTCTGGAGTCGTCTTCTCTCTGCATTTCCCTGTGGCATGTCAGAGCTTGCAGTCAGAGGAAGAGGAGGAGGAGGGAGGGAGGGAGGGAGGGAGGGAGGGATGGGGAGAGAGAGAGAGAGAGAGAGTCAGACAGATAAAGAGACCAGGAGAGAGCGAGCAGACTGAAGCTGAGCGGGCTGAGCGGCAGGAGCTGTTCTGTCCTGAGCCGTGGACGAGCCGGTCTCAAGTGTCACTGAGAGTCAAGACTCCGCGGGACCAGGAGGTTGTCCCCAGAAGAAAAGGACAAGAAACTGGATCCGTCCTCTGACAACCGAGTCTGGATCAGGACAAAAATCTTCTTAGCCCAGGATGATCCATCACCCTCGGAACCGACGCAGAGCCTGAAGCTGAATCAGTCATTCCCCTGAGAGAGAGGGATAAAAAAAAAAAGAAGAGAAGGGGGAGGACAAGTCAGACCATCCACAAAAGACAAGAACAACCAAAGAAAAAAAAAAAGTCTAAAGTGGTGCCTCTGGGGAGAATTGGATATATGACCCTCCTCTGAAATCCAGCAGAAACGAAGGAATAAAGGAGACAAAGTGAGGAAGGGAGCAAGGTTTCAAAGACGATGTCGGGATCTGTCGCATCCACTCAGATGCAAAGAACAGGAGGAGATATAGAGATGAAAATAAAGACAGAGTAACAGCTGCTTTTTTACAAAAGAAATCAGCGTAACAGCTGTTTCCAGTAAAAAAAAAAAAAAAAAATCAAGAAAAAGAGGTTTTGTGTTTTTTTTTTTCAAGTTTGTGGATATTTATTGTGAAAGACAGAAAAGAACTGAAAGCTCCAGGATTTGCAGTTTTGGTCAAGACAAAGAGCAGGAAAAGTTCAAGGACCGGCGAAATGTCAAAGGAAACCACAGAAATGCAGGACTGAAGAAGAGAATAAAAAGGGATAGGGAGGAATAAAGGGAAAACGTGAAGAGAAAAAGACAAAAATCTGTGGAAAGGGCAGAGAGGGAGAAAAGGATGAGCCGAGAGGAAAAGCAAGAGTGAAGAGAAAAGCCAGAACAAAAAAAGGGAGGAATAATCACATCGAGAAAAACAAAACAGAGAGGACAAAAAAAAAAAACAACAAAAAAGTCAGGAAGAAGCGGATCCCACGTGTGACGATGAGGCTGCTGGTGCTGCTCGCGACGCCCCTCTCCATCCTCGTCCTCCACGCTGCGGCGGTGGCGTCCCTGGGCAGCGTGTCCCCGGGCCGGCTGGAGCGCTGGGTCCGCTCGGGCCTCCAGTCGCTGCAGTGGGACCAGCTGGACCGCTGTCTCCGCATGTCCTCGCTCTCCGAGGCCGAGTGCAGGCAGCTCGCCCACCTGCCGCCGTCCGCCGTGGCCGTCTACGTGTCGGAGCCGCGCACCTCTGCAGGTAGGTGTGTGTGTGTGGGGGGGCAAAGGTCACGCATCACTAGCACAATCACAATTTTAAATAGAAACTGTGTTTGTGTTGAGGGGATGAGGGGGAGAATGTTTATTTATTATCTTAGAAACATCAATCTATCCACCACCTTAAATTCAAGAGTGAGATTAATCAGAAAATGTTATAAATTGTTTTATGTTAATTAAAAGTCAACGTGTCATTTGAATATTAGATATAATATTAATGCGATAAACACAAACATGTCAAGATCCCTTCAAAACCAAAACCTAAATTCATGCATTTGATCATAAATGTATATGATATAAAAATAAAACGGTTGACGGTGACTATGTAGTGTTTAAAGAAATTATTTGTCCCCTATACATTACTATATTGACTTCTATTTCTCTCTTGTATTTTTGAAGTACAATGAGAAAGTACATCATATCACCTTTGCATAGCTCTTTTCCTAATAAGAGTCTGTCCCTCCCGACGCCTTCAGGGACCTCAGACAAAGTCCTGGCCATCCTACCGGACTCCTCGGGCGGGACGGTGAGCTCCAAACTGCGGGGAGGATTCGGCGTCAGCCGGGTTCTGAACGGAGGCGAGGGTCCCCACAGGCACCAGCGGCCCTTTGCCGGCTCCGTGGCCCACGACGCGGTGCTGGTGCTGGATCCGAGCCCCGGGGAGAACTTCGGACATCCGGTGGTCCTCTTCTACGTGGACGTGAATGTGACGAAGAAGAGATGCTCCCACCTGGACGGCATTTACCTGGGTGAGTCAGACAGACAGGGACGTGACACCTGCAGGTGTGTTTGTACACCTGTTGGATTTTATTGTTACTGCGCTGATGCTGCTTTAAACCTCCAGCACCGGCAGTACTAACTGTTGTAGCAGAAGTAAAAGCCTCGTAGTAGTGGTAGGAAGTAGTTGTGGTATTGAGAGATGCAGAAGTAGTAGTAGCCTAACAGTAATCACTAAAGGTCTTTCCTTAATCCATTACTGTTTCGATATCATAAAACAATATCTGTAAACATAATTTTTTATGCAGATGATATAATTTTATATCTCACGCCAACCCAGGCTGGTTTGCCTTGTTTTCAGTGCAAATGAGACCAAGTCTATGATGTTCTCCTCATCCACTGGTGTCGCTGACTGTCCTCCCATTAAAACGTGAAATACGCTGAGTCATCCAGACACTTCATATCTCTTATTTAAACCGATAACTGGTATCTGCCCATGTGTGGTCAACTTGAGTTTTAGTCTTAGAGCGAGGGACATTTGCACGGTGAGAACATTTTTGGTTGTCTGTCACTTCCTAGTGAGGCTATTTTGGTTTTCATACGAAGGTATAAAACTCTGTTTAGGTTAAAGGACTATTCCACTTTATTCCACTTGAAGTGCTGACCCAAGTTGTCGTAGAGCAGAACTTTCCTTTAGAGGGAGGGTATTTTTGATCGCTTGTGAAAGGGTTGACAAACACCGGGCGTTTCTAACAAAAGCCTCCACTTTTAGTGATGGCAAACATCAGCGTTACTCGGGATAAAAAGCCGAAAGGGAGAGTAAGAGAAGCGTTTCCAAAGTGCTGTGTTCATGTCAGAAATGGTCTGAGGGGACAGGAAGTGAATGTACTCTGCAGCGGTCCTCGCAAGTTCTGTAAAAGCCACGTGCGTTAACAAGCGGGTTGCGGACCCCCCGCCGTGAGAGAGGTTGAGGGCCAGATGTTGAGGCGAATTTGGCCTTGAATTGTGTTACACGAACGCACACCTGTCAATTATTCATAGGAACACACACGGAGCACTGTGCCCCCTGCTGGGTCCTGTAGATGGAGCTTGACCGGCGTCTTTTCGAGTGAAACTTTCTTCAGACCTCGTTTAACCTGAAGAGGACGGGAAGAAAAAAAAAGCGAGAAGGGAGGTTCGGTACGCGGCGGAGGAAACGAGAAAATCTGAGGAGATAAAGTGGAAGCTCAGGAAGCGAGGAGGATATGCGATAGAGGGAAAAGGAAGCTGACATCGAACCATAGTAGTTTAGAGGAACTAGTTTTTCCGCAGTGGTGGAGCTGCAGTTTATTCAGCTGAAAAAGGGTGCCACCCCTCCCAAAAACAAACTTTAGTCTCTATGCTTTTATGCTATGTATATTTTCTCCCCTCATCTCTAGCTTTACTGATCATGGCCAGATTAATCTGTCAGGGGCCCAGCTGGTGGTCCGCTGCAGGACTGACCACCCACCATGAAAACCAGTCCTGACCCCGACGTACTTTGCATGCCAGATGGTTTGTGGTAATTTGATTAAATGCAACTTTATTGAGGGACGTAAACACGGTATGAAAGAATGGCAGATAAAGAACAGCAGAGGCGAGCAAGATGAGGCGCAGGTGCGTTAGCCCACCATATTTACATTTAAGGCGCTACCAGCAGTTACAGGTATAAAAGAGAGTCTCGCTCACAGCATCTCCACTTGGAGCGTTCTGTAGTGGCGGCCTGAAGGTCGGAGGTCATGGGTCTTACTGGGAGATTAAACCCCATGTAGATATCACCTACCTCTCAAACCCATGTCATCTGTGTCTTCAGGTGACGAGTGTTTGACTCTGGCTCTAAAGGGTCGCTGTCAGAACCAGCTGAAGCGTCGGCAAGCCGGGCCGGAGAGGCTCATGGGTAACGGACACGCTCGGCTGCGCGGCGGCACCATTGCTGCCAGCGCTGGTAGCCGTCTGGTGGATCGGGCCGTCGGCGGGCTCTGCGAGGTCCACTTCCTCCCGCTCGTGGTGGGAGTCGGGGACAGCAACCGAACCCAGAGACTAAGATGTGTGGGTGAGTCGAGCAGTTTCCCCTCTCCTGTAGCATTTGTGCTAAGCTAGGCTAAACACATCCTGGATCTTAACTTAGCATGTTAGCATGCTAATCTTTGTTAATTACCACTAAACAATCATAACTTTGGTCATCAGACAAATTCAAATTCTGACCTGGTGATGGTGTTAGAGGAAACATCATCATAGGATTCATCCTCTGGAAACCACGAACATCTGTACCAAATCTAGCAGATGTGCCTATATTTCACTGACTAAGTGATAAATTTGACCTTCTGTTGGGTGTTATGATCAGGAGATCACCCAAAATTCATCTATTAGGGATATTGAATTTCTTGGCAATACTATTCAGTAGTTGTCAAAACCACACAAGTCAGTGGTGGCGCCTGATGAGGTGTCAGAGAAAAACCAAAGCTCCATCACATGTAACACAGTATCCTGTCTCTGAAATCTGATTTCACAAGGTTTGGGTGCAGGAAAAAAAAGGCAAAAATGATGACTGTTATTGTTAAAATCCACCTGAGTTTTATGGGTTGAACCATATTCGGTTTCACTTTATCTAGCGGGAGGTTTTCTGAGTGAAATGCAGACTTAATCTCATCTTCTGCCAAGACCACCCACGCCTGCAGCCTCTGCCAGCAACCTGGGCGTTGTGAGAGAAACTTCTGGGAAAAAATCTTATCCCGCTGTTATGGAAAATATAGACAATCCTCAGGATAAACCACAAAACCCACCCCTGGCATGCCACGAATATGTAGAGATTAAGTTTTCCTTAAGTGTTGATTGGGCCCCATCTAAACCTGCTGTCTGCCCAGTATGTGGGCCTACCCGGGTCCATTGGACTTGATGTCAGGGAATGTGTCAGGTCTTGTTTTTTACTGAGAACTCCTCCTGTTAGTTTTCCCCGATGACGATGGTTTTCACCTCTTCCACGCCGCCGACAGACCACGCGGAGTTTGCGAGGTGCCCTCAGCCGCTGCCCATGGGTCCTCCCAGTCTGCCCGTCTCCAGCTGCGAGCTGAACAAGAACACCCGGCGCTGCCACCAGCAGCCGCTGGCCACTCACCTCTCCTGCCGCCTCTACCAGACCTGCGACCACGCCGTGCTCATCTCGGGTAGGACTGCGTACGCCTGGTTTCGTTTGTGACCTGTATTTCTACATGACAGTAAACTACAGCAACCTGCGATTATACGATGACGGCTCAAATTCTGCAGGGACTTATCACAGGGTTTTATAAATGTTACAGAGACAAGAGGAAAAAGGAGAGAAACTGGACTTTTCCAGTCACAAGGCCCTCTAGTGCCTGTAATAATTAGATAGTGACAATGATAGATGATGTAATAGGTCCATTTCCAATAGTCAGCAACTACAATCAAACTTAACCATGTTTACTAGCATAACCATGAGGACTAAGGTCCTCCAACTTCAATGAAGGACTTATTATAACCCCAACCTAACTCAACCTTTACTGTAGCGCTGCTACATCATAAACACGTTATTTATTTGTTGACAGTTTGTCTGTGGCGTATCTCCTGCTGCCTTAAGAAGGTGGAATGCTCCCATAGGTCGTATCAGAGGTTGGGGACAAAAGACCCATGTGGTCATTGGGGTCGTAGGACTTGCTGCCTATCTAACTGCTGACGGACTCTGCGTGTACGTGTGCAGGTGGCTGGCAGCAGCAGATGACCTTCCAGCGTCACGTTCAGAATCTGCAGAGGTTCTACAGAATGCTGCGGAACAACGGCTTTCATAAGGACCACATCAAGACCTTCTTCGCCAGCAGCGGGCAGCTTCCTGGTATGTCGCAACAATGGCACGCCTTCGCCAAACTCGCCGCCAAACGCTGAACTGACTCTCCTCCCCCGACAGAGGACGTAGAGGGCGTGTACTCGGCGACGGAGAAGGCGGCGATCCGTAACCACGTGTCGTACGTCTGCAGGAAGCAGCACTGCGCCGACACGCTGGTCCTCTACCTGAACTCGCCGACGCGCAACGACGGCACCATGCTGCTGTGGGACGCCAACCTCAACGGCATTGTAAGAGACGCGCGTGCACGTCGGTCAGGACGAGTGGGTTTACAGAACCCGCGAGCGAGCGGGTAGATAAGAGGAAGAGAAAAGACTGGAGGACAGGAAGAGTTTGCTCATGGGATAACAGAGATCTGAAGTTTTTGACTCAAGCCTTCATGTTGTAAATCGTGCAGAAAAACATGTGGATGGTCATGCAATCCGTGATATTTACACACAGTGGGTGTAAACTCAGCTATGCAGCGACTCACACACTGATTTCATTCTATATTTATGTGTGTGTGCACAGATAAAGACGTGAACAACAGACTGGAAAAATGATTTCCACGTGGGAGCCATTATCAGCCTGATAAGATGATTCCACTGAACACACACACACAGGACCACCCAGGCGACAGCATTTCTGTCATTGCGTTTCGGTTTCTGAAGATTAGACGATCAGGCCGAGTCCATCTGGCTGCGGTCACGTCTGGAACCAGGTCCTGCAGAACAGGATTCAAATTCTGTTAATATGTTGTTATCGCTCAGCTCCCACTTATTACTTTACCTCCGTCATCAGCTTCTTCACAGGTGCCTTCAAACGACCGCGCTCAACACATATACGAGACGATGCACTTTCAGTGTTTAGCAGCAGCTAGCTTACCTTAGGTGAGCGCACACAGCTCTCCAGACAGGAGTGCAGTTACACACCGACCGACACACACACAAAATGTAAGAAACACAACTCTGGAATCACCTGGAGCTGCATTTCTCCTGTTTTAGTGCAGGACAATATCAGATGCTGATGTTAGAAAATTCTGGAGATGCTACCGCTAGCACGTTAGCTGGCATGCTAATCAGATGTGCTAAAGATGCTTAGATCAGGAAGACCAAGAAGAATTCCAGCGTGGAAGTTCGAACACATCGTTCCTGAGTGGTAAAGGTCTGAGATCTCAATAAATGTGGCGTCTCCCCCCAGGCCGACCTGAAGGAGCGATACTCCGTCAACGAGCTGCTGTCCGACCTGGCGGGCTGCAGGGCCACTCGCGTCTTGCTGTTCGTGGACCAGAGCTACAGCGGCGTTCTGTCCAAGAGGCTGCGAGGCTCCCAGAAACACCTCAACGTGGTCCTGATCCAAAACCAGCCCCGGCAGACCCACAACCACCAGAACCAGAGGCCGAACCCGGGCTTGGAGGACGGCGGCTGGTCCCACATCGGCCCCGCCGCCTGCCTGCTGGACCACCTGGGGAAGGTAAGTTATCGCGGTTAAGTTTTTTTTTTTTAATCTAAAATAATCGTCTAATCTCCACCGATGATGTCACCAGGGCGCAGGGATATCCCGCCTGCTGGAGCCGTGGGCCGGCCTCCTCAACGTGACGCTGGCGGGCGCCCCCTGCAACGCCACGCCGCCGCTGACCGACGGCGAGATGCGGCGAGAGTACCAGGGCTGCCAGAACCTGCCGACCGCGCTCTGGCACCAGAAACACAGGAGGACCAACTGAGAGAGAGACACTGAGACTGACCAGAGAGAGAGAGAGAGAGAGAGAGAGAGAGAGAGAGAGAGTGACCGAGTGGGAAACCAGTTAATTATTGAACACACACACACACACACAACATACATGTTGCATTACACACATGCGCGTTCGCTGGCGTGTGCTCAGTGGACGCCAAAGTGTGCGCGTCTCGTGTCCTAACTCTGAACTCAAGCCTGTAACCATGGCGATGACAGCTCATCCCAAATGGTGTGTGTGTGTGTGTGTGTGTGTGTGTGTGTGTGTGTGAGTTCATCAAGAGGACAACCACTCTTGGAGACCACTGCTAGCTTACGCTCGGGTCAGTGTGTGTGTGTGTGTGTGTGTGTGTGTGTGTGTGTTTGTGTGTGTGTGTGTGTGTGTGTGCACGTCTCCTGGGCACTTTAACATTTCAGAGCCAATCACCCACCTCTGTTTTAATCTTTGCGACAGTTATTTCTTCTTCTCCTCTCTCCGTCCATCTTCTCGTCTTTTTGTCCCTTGCTTCACCTCTTGTCCTCCTCCAACCTCTCCCGTTTCCTTCCCTCCATCACTTCGCTTTCCTCCTCTCTGTTTTTATTTATCCATCCGTCCATCCTTCCTCTTCTTTCCCCTTCCTTGGCTCTCGCTCTTTTCCCCTTTTTGTCTGACAAACCACCGGCACAGAATTTTCACAGTTTGATCAATAATAATAATAATAATAATAATAATGATAATAAAACTATCACATCTTCTGAAGCTCAGCGTCCACAGTGTTTCAGGACATAAAGGTGACAAATGATATTCTGTATTTTATCTTG
>JAFBJZ010000827.1:157500-180000 GCA_016785225.1 Psettodes erumei
GCGCGAGCTTCCCCCACACACACACACACACACACACATACACATCAATGTTGCATGGCTGCATCCATCCTATACTATATAATGCATGTCGCCCCGGGTCGCACGCCTCCGACGCCTTAATGCATCCGTCTCCACCCGGGGTTTGACCGACATTAACGCCCCCCGCCCCCCCGTCCCGTCATCTCCAGGTTCTCGGTGACTCTCTGGTCACACCCCCCCACCCCCCCCCCCCACCCCTGCACCCACAACAATAAAGATCCCATTTCCTGCGGCGGCTCGGTTTGGCCCACAATCACTCGCTCGCCTTTTTAATTTAAGCTTTTGGGTTTGACTTTGGTTGTTTCTCCAGAACGACACGGCATCTGTTTCCGATAGAGGCTGAGCCGTCGCACCAAATGTTACACAAACGAGACAGCTGGGGAGGAAAAAAAAAACACAACAAAACAAAATGGGGATTAAGACGCACAAAAAAAAAAAAAAAAGGCTTTTCATGTTTTTCATTGGAGAAAAAAAAAAGTCACATCAAAAGAAGAAATGTGTCCTCAGTAACGAGAAATAATGAGCGCCATTACAGTGGATGTGTAACATGGAGTTCTCTACCAAATGTCTGTAATCTGCTTTCAACAACATTTTCAGCAGTAAACAGGTCGCTGTGTGTGTGTGTGTGTGTGTGTGTGTGTGTCGGCTGGACGGACGGGTCGAAGGCCGCGATTAATAAAAGATTTTCCTGACGAACATGAAGTCGGCGTGTCCCGTCACACGCTCGTGTCTCGACTTCACCGCCGAGCCCGTGTTTCGAATCTGTGTGCTAAGCTAACGTGCTCAACTGCGTCACACGTCAGACTCTTCCCGCAAAATCGTGGTTAACGCGCCGGAGAAAAGATCGTCCGTCCGCCGCCGGGTCACCTGGGCCCCCGACGGCTCCGAGCGGCGGTGGCGAACGGGAACCGGATTAAGTTCTGTTCACGTCCTGGAACCCGACAGGCACCGTGAGCTAACGGATGACGCACGCCGCCGTTCCGGTCAGCGCAGCCGGACCCGCTCCGGCACATGTGGCGGCCATATGTGGGGACGAGCGACAGGACAGAAAAAAAAAACCCAACACACACCCGGTGTCGCTGTGTTGCGAAAGCTCGCCGGATCTCACGTGTTGAAGAGAAACCAAATGTGGAGAGTTAAAGGATCAATGCTGCAAATCTGTAAACAAACAACAGCTACTGCTGAGGAGGAAGGAGAAGGGAATTGTGGGAAAACGGCGGTTTTTAAACGCAGGTACAGAACCAGGAAGTTCACGAATAAACCGCAGGGTGTCGGATCGGTGCAGCCGAGGTTTTTGTGATGCGACGGTCCTGAACCGGCTCTGATAGTGACGCACAGAAAAAGTATTTATGGAGTAAACAACATGAGAAGTGCGGTGGATGTTAATGGAGTGACAGGAGGCGAGATGTGGGACAGATGGTGCGTAAAAAAACAAAAACAACTTCCTCCTGAAGGTGAAGCTTCGCAGACACCTGCTGACGGAAATCCCTCTTCTCTTATTGGTTCATGTGAACCTGTTCACTTCCTGTTCGGACGGAGCGAAGCGGCTGATTTTAGCTCTTGCGCTTTCAGTATTGATAATATATTGGTGCTGAGACGTAGCGAGGCTCGTGACCGCCGCACACAACAAGCGAATAAATCTTTCAGCAAGAGGAAGCTGAGGAGTTTTACCACGTCTTCCTCCTCCGAATGAAAACAACAACAGATTGATGCGCGGCCTGAGCCTCATTTAACAAAAAAGTGTGTGTGTGTGTGTGTGTGTGTGTGTGTGTGTGTGCGATGATTAAACGGTCCGCCCGCTGTGTAAATCACAAACCAGCGCCCTCGTAACCGTCGCCAGCCCCTTCATCTGCACAGGCAGTGTATGTTTGTTGTTCCAAAACACGTGTACATGTGTGTTTGGTTTTTATTGAGATTTGTGGCAAATCATAAACAGAGTCGCTTTAACTATGACTACAATAAATGAGCCATCTTTACACACACACACACACATCTGGTGTCTGGACTCTGCGCTGCATTATTCAGGAACCTTTTACTATGATTTATTCACAGTGTGTGTGTGTGTGTGTGTGTGTGTGTGTGTGTGTGTGTGGAGGGAGGACGGAAAGTGGAAGTCAAAGTGCGTGAGGCAGCGATGAAGAGTAAGACAGAAATAAGAAGAAATGAAGAAGAGGGGGACACCTGTCTGTTCAACAGCGACACGCAGACTGTGTGTGTGTGTGTGTGTGTGTGTGTGTGTGTGTGTGTGTGTGTGTGTGTGTGTGTGTGTGTGTGTGCGTGCACCTTGGAGATGTCCTGTCCGTCGATGCGGATGCAGCCGACCTGAGGGTCGTAAAATCTGAACAAGAGACGCAGGATGGAGCTTTTCCCGGATCCAGACGGACCCACCTGCACACACACACACACACCACACACACACACACACACACACACACACACACACACACGTTACAGTATCTCAGTCTGACGTTACACTTCGTATTTTTACAACTACTACTGAGCTTTACTCCAGTAAATCACGTGAACACACACACACAGTGACACTGAACCTGCTCAGTCACATGACGACGTACCAGGGCGACCGTCTGTCCCGCCTCCACCGTGAAGGTCACGTCTCTGAGAACCTCGGAGCTGCACACAAAACGCACAACAGTCAGGGTGGAAACCAACTAATGTGTGTGTGTGTGTGCGCCTCTCACTACACACCATATTATTACCTTTCACCCAGGTAACTGAGCACGTCACATTGTGCGTTTAACATTTTAAAAAAGGAGGTTGACTGTAAAAGTCTCCAGATATTCTCATATTAAAACACTTTATCATTTCTAAACAAAAGGCCTCCGACCAGCGTGTTGGTGGACGGCTACACACCCGGGCACGTAGCTGAAGCAGACGCCGTCAAACTCCACCCGGCCGGCGGTGAGCTGCAGGTCCAGAGCTCCGTCAGCGTCCTGGACCTGCGAGGGCGACAAGTCAGGGGTTCGTTTGAAAACCGCACAGAGAGAGAGAGGGAGGGAGGGTGCAGCCGCTTACATCATCAAAACGCCCAGCAGACTGATCGACATCAGTTTCTGCAGCCCCCCTCTCCACCCCCCCTCCTCCTCACCCCTGACTCCCCCCCTGCAGCTTCCCAAGCCAAAGAAAAAGGTGCTCTAATGCTTTTGTTTACATTCATGTGGCTGTTTACCATATCAAGGGCCTGTGAATGTAGGAGCCCTCAGTGAGGACGCCTTTTCCCACACACACACAGCCAGACTGTGTGTGTGTGTGTGTGTGCGCATGCACAAAAATACACAAAGTGGCACACAAACGCTTGTTGACCTCCTAATCCGCTGACCTCTGACGTTCACACGTTTCAGCTTTGTGTAATCATTTTATGCTTGTTTTGTTGTCGGCATACAAAATAAACATCTAAAATTTAAAACAAAAAAACCACATTTGATAGTTTGACACTTTTGCTGCGACTCACCTCTTTCTGCTCCGTCAAGAGCGCGAGCATGTTCTCCATGTCGACAAACGCACTCTGAATCAGCCTGCAGACGCACAACCAGCATCAGACGCAGTATCAACAACAGTACGACAAGATGAAGAATCGTTATTTTAGCTTCGCATCGATTACGTGTGAATTAGCATCTGACACAAACGTACAAACGACGTCTCCCTCCTCTCACCTGTAGTAGGTTCCAAACCAGTTCAGAGGCGTGTACAGCTGGATGATGTAGGTTCCAAACAGGACGTAATCTCCAACCTGAGGGGAACAAACACACACAGATCACATCCCCGGCGGTCGCACGTGGTCGCACACGGTCGGACGGTCGGGCTCACACCTGGAATTGTCCCACGGAGACCAGGTAGGCGCAGAGCAGTGACCCGGCCAGCAGCCCCGACCCGATGATGACGTTCTGGGTTTGGTTGAGCACGGCGAGCGACGCCGAGCTCTTCCACTCGCACTGCTGCACCAACACAAGGGGGGGACGTGTTTAGATGAGGCGCGCTCGGTTTAAGCACGAATTTATGAATCATCTCTCGACCCGAGCAAAAACCAGCTTACTTGATATTTCTGAATGGCCTCCTCGAAGCAGCGCACCTCGTAATCCTCGGCGTTGTAATATTTCACCTGTGAAAATGAAGCACATCCGGCGGGTGAAGCCTGAAACGCGAAAAGAAGCTGGAAACATGAGCTCAGAGCAGAAAATAAACCAACCGTCTCGAAGTTGAGCAGCGAGTCCACGGCCCTGGACTTGGCGTTGTTGTCCTGGTTGTTCATCTCCCTCCTGTATTTGGTCCTCCACTCTGTGATCAGGATGGTGCAGGCTGCAGAGAGACAGTTAGCTGTGACCTAATATAAATGTTGCTTTTAATGAAACCTGGTGTTATTCAGGTAAAGGTTGGTTTTTTTTATGATCAAACCTTCAACCTGTAACTGCTAATTTCCTGGATTAAGAAACAGTGGTTGTCCAGATTAAAGCCTGTCTGTTGTTACGGTGAATCCAGCTCCGACAGATGATGAACAAAAGGAAGCGTGTTGTACTGAAGATTAATGACGGAGGAAATGAAAAGAAGATTAACACACACACACACACACACACACACACACACACAGTGACTCACTGAGGTAGAGCACCATGCAGGTGAAAACTATGAGTCCAAACCAGACGCTGAAGTAGGAGACGAAGTAGATGATGGCGATGACGATGTCACAGACGGTGGGGAGGATGCTGAACAGGATGTAGCTGAAGACAGCAGCGGTCACGGGTCGTTAGATTTACAGAAACCACATCGTGTTGTGTTACACACACACACACACACACACACACACACACCAGGTCCTACCTCAGCAGGTTGTTGATGGAGGAGGTGCCTCGGTCGACGCTCCTCAGGACGTCCCCGGTGCGTCGCTCCAGGTGCCAGCGCAGAGACAAACCGTGCAGGTGGGAAAACAAACGCAGCTGAAGAGAAGTGAGGGGCGGACGGACGGAGTCAGTTACACAACACACACACACACACACACACACACACTGCATGTGCATGCAGCAAAGTGAAAGGTCGGAGCCGTACCTGAACGCCTCTGCTGGTGAACTGCTGAACTCTGATCCACAGAAACTGACGGAGGTTGCTGATGAAACCAGAGGTGCCTACGAGGAACGGAGACACCGGAGAAGGTCACGCTCATGTCCACCCGACAGACACACACTGTACACACAGACACACACACACACACACCTGCCCCTCCTCCTTGTAGGAACTTCAGCAGCGTGTAGATGCAGACGGTGGCAACCAGCGAAGTCCAGCTGCCTCCTGCAGAAAGCTCGTTCACTGCGCAGACACACAAACACAACATGATCATGGACTTGGACTCATGTTGTGTACTTGGACCCTCTCTTTTAGCTCTGATTTTGGTCTCTACCAACATCTGGTGGAAGTGACTGGCTGTTTAGCTGTTAAAAGTGAGGAACCCTTTTGTCACACGGTCGTTTTACACATTATTTCACAAATATCCCACTTTAAATCTCCAACATTTCCTCAGCCGCAGTCTGAGCCGAAACCAACCAAACATCCAGACACGCACTCAGTCGCGACAACTTTCACACACACTCCCCCTTTGTGCCGCAGACATATTCTCATTCACATTCATTACCATTTAGGACAAGCTCTGGGAATCAGGTTGGAGCTGAGAAAAGGGAAGCAGAGATAAAGAGGGAGGAGGAGAGGAAGCAGAAAACACCCAGACACAGAGATGTGGGCAGAAAAGATCGAGAAAAATATATTTTCTTAAAGTGTGTGTATTCTACGCTCTTCTGCTTTCTAGTGTGCGTTTTCCGCAGGGGGTATTTTCAGCTCTTTGGCACCGGGTCCTGGAGTCGGAGGGTGGGAGGCGGGTCGGACCCAGAGACAAAACGCCCGTTGTACCGGTGTGTTAACTCCACGAAAAAGGCCGCTAATGCTGGCTAAGCATGACTGGCAGGAGGGGGTGACCTCCCAGAAAACGCTCTGCACATGCACACACACACACACACACACACAAACCAACAACAACAACCCCCCCCCCTCTGAAACCCCTTCCACGCCTTCCTCATCGCACAAAGCAGCACTGGCTTCTGCTTTCATGTGGCTCCAGAAGCCAAACGGCCGCTTTTCTCAAAGGGAGAAGTGGCTGAAGACAAACTGAGCGCTGACTTCCTCTGAAGTGGAGGCTTCTGGGTCGTTGCCTTGTGGTGGATGCAGCCCTGCGTACAAAACAGTGCACAAAAGACCTTGGCAAATGATGACACCCCCACCTCCTGTTGGGGGCCCAAAACTCATCCCTTCCTATGTGAAAATGAGGGTCAAGTTCTCCTTTAAAAACAAGCCTCACACATTAAAAAGGGCTAATAAGTGTTTCACATTCATGAGAATTCCTGTTTCACGTGGAATAAATCTCTCTTTTCGTGTAAAGATAAAGTCCCGTTTGCCTTCAGTCAGATCAGTTTCTTGCCAAACAACAAACCAACAGTGGAAGTAAACGTGAGCTTGGTCTCAGACCTCCCCTGAATTAATTACACACGAACCAAAATGGCAGTTGGATGAAATAATAAGCAAAAGGTACACTGTGCTTGAATTTAAAGCCACAACTGCATTTTCATCTCCCCTTATAAGTGCACAAGATGTGCAGAGGGAGTTTCCTTCAGCTGTGAAATATATTCAACCAGTTGTGGTTCCATTAGCCAAACCCTAATGGAAACGAGGGAGCCACACTTTACAAATTTGTGGACACTGCCACCTACAGTTTAAAGAGCATAATGCAGCAGTTTGACAGTCTTCAGCTGCCTCCATTCTATCTTCTATCTACTGAATGTTCCAGTAAATACTGATAAAGACCAACATTTATGGCTCTCAAGCAACTTACAAGTTATATTTGAGTAACCCCTGACGTATACTTCAGTGCTACTGATGATCTTTATTCTCTTGTGTCTGTTTTTTTTTTTTTTGGTGCTTACCGATGTTCTTGGAGTAAACGGGCACCAGCACGTTAACCAGCCGCTCCGCTGCCAGCAGGCCCACGCACAGCAGCACGAGTCCCTGCAGCGCCGCGGAGCCTTTGGGCCAGACGTACGGCAGCAGCAGGCGCACCTTCCGGCCGAAGCCTCGCCAGGCGGAGGAGTGCTGGATCTTCAAGGGGACAAGTTAACCCAAAGTACAAGCATCGTTCTATAGGAGCTCATATCTGAACAAACTCAATGTTAAAAGAAACTTTCTATTGTTTCTAAAATGGAAATCCCACGAATCAACAGCTCACCTCCACATTTACACCTTCTCTTTTTGCTCCTCGTCCACTTTCCGTGCCGACGTCTTCCATCTGCTTCACCTCCAGTTTATCGTGGAGCAGAACTCATTTCTCCAGCAGCAGAACTTCCACACACACACACAAAGATTACAGGATTGCAGGAAAATCTTTCATCAACTGAGACTGAGTTGAACCTGCTGTGATGGTTTTCAAAAGCAGTCAGTGACTACACACACAAAACGCACACACACTCACACACGTTCCTGTTGTGTTTTGAGCTTTGAGTTTAAAGTAGCAGTGCTCAGCATTTTGCTTTGACCTGGGAGCAAGGGAATGTGTGTGTCTGTGTGCGGGTGCATGTGTCTGTATACAAGAGTGTGTGCGTTTTTTTTAAAGGGTCATTACAAAATAAAACTAAGAAGGTGGTGCAGCTAAAGCCATAATTTAATATGAACGTGGGATATGATTTTTTATTTTAGATAACAATAAATGTATTGGAAAAACTTGGCTTCAAATCGCTTGTATATGAATATATTCTGATTAAACTTAATTTCTACACTTTGTGTACTTCCTTTTATTAATCTGGGATGGTCGTGGGTCATCCATGTCTTCCTGCTCCTCCCCCTGACACTCCCCTCCTCCTCCTCCTCCTCCTCCTCTTCCTCCTCTGGAGATCATGCTAACTCAAGGTGGCTCCAGGAAAGACAAGGAGAGATACAACTAGTCAGGTTACTAACATAATAATACAATCAGGTCCAGGAAGGTTGTTTAACCAAAGTGTATGTTTGAGTTCAGTTCGACGTTTTGTGGGTCAACTCCCACACAAACATGAGTCTTTCTCCAAATCATGTAGCAGCTCATTTCACCACAATAAAAACTATAAACAAAACTACCATTGACGCTAAAGAACAGTGACATAATGACGCTTGTTAAAGTAAGACAACACATCACAATATCAAATGTATTCCTAACTTAGCATGGAAAACATACGAGCTAGTTTGCTAATCATCTTAGCATGTTAGCTAACAGCCGCGACCGCCCACGGTAACATTGACTTTGTAGCTAGCTAGCTAGCTAACTAAACACACCACTTTCAAACATGGTAAGCTAGCTAGCTAAGCTAAAGTCGAGCAAAGCGAGCAGAATTTGTTTTTACTGTAAAAGTTAGCAACCTGACTTTACAAACAACAGCGAGTTAGTTCACCCCGCCGCCCCTTTTTCACTCACATTTATCAGAGTAGCATAGCACAATGCTAATAATCGTCGTCATCACTCGTTATGTGCTGTTGCGCCAGGTAGCTAATCCATCGTTAGCTTCTACTCACCACAGGTTCTCCTCTCCATCGACGTGTCCGCCGCCACCGTCAACGGCTCTGGGTGATTAAAAAAGTCCTTCACCAAACACCTCACGAATTTTTGGCAGAATCTGCGTTAATTCCGCGCAGGTGCCGCCCCCAGAAGGAGCCATCCAAGTGTCAATCAAGGAAAGTGCGCGGACTGCCGGATGGCCCGCCCACTTCCGGTTATTACGGAAGTAAACTAAATTAAAGCTGCTTCAAAAATTCGTGCGGGGGCACATAAATATTTATTAATATAATTTGTTAGATATATATTAAAGACTGTTGAAGAAAGCGCACTCATTTGTAATGTTATAGATACCCAATCTTTTTGGCTAAAAAAAAAAAAAACTGGACTGGAATCTTAAGTCCTTTAAAAATGTTCTGAGCATGTGACTGTATTTAACTCTTTCATAATCTTACTGAGCTCAGGGAATACATAAGGATTAACCACATAAAGTTTGTACTAAGTCTTACTGTTTATTTCAAAGGTATTGAATGAATAATTGAGTAATATTCGTTTTAATCTGTAAATAAAGTTATGATGGCAAACTGATGACGCTCAATATTCAGCCAGTGAATGTAACATTACGGGGGAAACATAACAATACACTTTACCCAGCGGTTTCAGAGAATGGGACAGTGAAAGGCAGCAGCTATACAAACAAGCAGGTTCTTTATTAGTAAAGAGTAACAAACCAGCAGGTTGTATGGAATAAGAAGAGGCAGCCTATACAGACGCGTGCTGCTCCGCACAGCACAACACCAAGCCAACGGCATTACAGTTTCTCTATGGACAAAGCTCAGCATCAAACACGATCGGGACACAGCACGGAGAGAACGAGGCGGAGCCACCACGGTGCTACGTGGCTCGCCGAGTCATGACAGGTGCATTGTGGGACTGGGACGGTCGGCCTGACGTTCCACTCCTCAGAGAAGAGCTGAAGGTCTGTCTACAGCAGAGGGCTTAATAAAAGCAGCGGTTGCAGCTGTCCACACATGCAGCTTCATCGATCTTGTCGTTTTTAAATGTTTTCTGGTCTGTGGATGACTCTCGTGGCGACGACCAAACCCCCCTCCCAGTGCGTGATGTGCTGGGAGGATCACGGGTGTATTTACATCTACATTTTTACATGAATATTATCTACAATATATCTGGATACGATTCACATATTCAAAATGGATAACTCAGATACGGGACGTTCAGCCTGACGATGATGATGTCTTGAGTTCTGAATATCTCTTGTCTTGTTTACAGTCATGCAGCGTTTTTTAGTTCAGTAGATGAAGAGGGAACAAGACGTCCCAAATTTCTCTGTGGTCAGTGCTGATCAAAAGTCCCTGCTGAGAAAATGAAAGTGAACAGCATTCAGGTACCTGAATAGATTCTCATCAGAGCTGCACCGGTAAACACAAACTATTCCACTTGCAGATTTGCTTCTACAGAACAGTGGGTTGCTTACATTTGCACCATTCTGCATCCCCGTCTGTGTGAAAATAAATGCTTACTATTGTAGTGCACTAAATGCTTACCGGGGAATTGGGGATGCAAAATGGCTCAGGGGTTGTGGGGGGGTGCAATGAAAGCATTTGGTGAAAGCAGGGGACAGCACTTGTAACGGTCAGAACACATTCTAGAAGAAATTACATTCATATCAATGGAAACCGAGACAGTAAACAGAATTCCTTCTGTCAGCCACAGCGGCCGTAAGAGCTAATTTTACAAGCCAAGTGAATGAGAGCCAAACACTGCAGATGGTGATTAGCCACAGTGGCCGGTAGACAAAATGTACAAACAGAAGAGTTTCCTGGTCACAGGTTTGTTATTTGAGAAAACAGACAGATTTCTAACCTGATTTCTAAATCATCCCTGGTGGTTTCACATGCAGGTTTTCCCTGATTATTCTACTGTTTTGTAAACTACCTAAGCAAGTTTTTTTGTAAACAGTGATATGAACAAATGACTCTATGTGTCCTTCAGAAGTGTTTTCAGTCTCTGCAGTTTTCTGTGTTCAGAAATCCTGCATAAAGTCCGTCACTCCAGTGTTTTATCTCCAGGGGAAGGATGATTTTTTCACCGCCCTAGGTCCATTGAAGCCAGTTCACTGTAATTCATGATTATTCAGTATAGATCAGTGAGAAGTTCACTCCTGTACTGTACTTGACTGTAAACTCACAGTTCAGCAACCGCTCAGCGTCGTCACCTCAGCTCGGTGGATTTGGGTTGGATTATTCATCTCACGTCAGATCCAGATCAGTGAAATATGATGCTAATCTCAATCTCTCAGTTGTCAAATAAATAAATATTCAATAAATTAAAAGGTACATGATGGCAAGGCTAAATGCTGTAGCATCCAGTCAAAAGTTTTTGACCTCGGAGGCTGTAGATCTGTGGGAATCCTCTGCGCTGACTCGTGACAAATGGAAAACACCAGATTAGGAGACACTTTAGGATCCAACGCTTCACTTTTGTTTGACTTTTCCATCTGAAGAGACGGACAGCAGAGATTCATTTGGACGCACTATTACAATGTGTCAGCTGACAGATCACCACACGGTTCAACACCACAAGCAGCTAAACATTCTTGTGATCCAGTGAAATGTTTCGGACTTTGGACAAGGACGGACACGTCTCGTCTCACATGGGACATCTAAGTCCTGAAACACAGACATTCTTCAGGACATTTTCTACAACATTCTTGATGCTAACATCTTCCACCGCACTGTTTCTCACCACTATTTCTAATTAACATTTTTTTTTTGTCACTGATGCTACAGTCTCGTGAAAACCCTCCGACATTTCCAGGTTCAGTTCACAAAGGCTGAGAATTCAGTGTCGGCTGGTCAGACAAAAACAAAGCCAGTTTTCTTCTGAGTCTGGTGCCCTCTAGTGGCCAAAAACTTCAGCATTTTCAATTACATTAGCCTATTTCACTAAGCATGGCTGGTAATATGCTCCTCATTGGTACTGGTTACTGAGGCCACCAACAGGCCAGGCCCGGTACTGCCCAGGTGTCCCCCTGAGCGAGAGCATCGAGAAGATCCAAGTTCAGGAGAAGAAGATTAGCTCCACTCTGGGCTTAACATAACGGGCAGTTGTCTTTCATAAATATATATATTTTTGTCCTGTAAAAATAAAGATTTGAATGTGAAAGGAACCAAATATGTTGCTCACAGTGCTCATTTTCTCAACTTTAAGTGAGTTCTTTGGGTTCTCATGGGTCATGTATCCGGTATGCGATGAAGATTAAATCTTGGTCAAATTTGACTGAATATTTTCCTGCTCGTAGGTGTGAGGTGGAGGTGGCCTGGTGGTCCACTGAAGCCATTGATAATAAATACTAAAGCTAATTAGATGCTTGAATAATGTAACTTGTGGTCAGGTGGATGGTTGAGCTCCTCTCCGTCACAGCGTGTTGCCCATGCTGCTGCTCACCAGCCCTTTGATATTGGTGATGGGCCGAGCGTCGTGCAGCTGTCTCCTCCTGTCAATGAACGTGGACAGCCGAGTGGTGTCCAGGGGCGTCTTGGAGTACTCCCTGCCGTGCGCACCTCCACGACCCACCCACGGGTGCTGCAGGCAGGAGGTGGCGCTCGGCCTCTTCCGTTGGTCCTGCTGCAGCGCCGAGGACACGAAATCCCTCGCGGCCTGGCTGACGTCCTGGAAGTACTCGTCCGGGAAGCAGAAGTCCAGGCGGCAGATGTTGACGCAGGTTTCCTCTGGCGACTCATCCAGGAACGGGGAGACGCCGCTGAGCATGACGTAGGCCAGCACGCCGACGCTCCACACGTCTGTCGCAACAGAGACCGGCGTCCCGCGGATGAGCTCGGGCGCCGCAAACTCCGGGTTTCCGAGCAGGAGGTGGACGTATCGACGGTGGGCGGACAACTGGACGGCGTCGCCGACGTCGATGAGTTTGATGCACGGGATGGGAGATCGCAGGTCGACCATGATGTTCTCAGGCTTCAGGACAAAGAAACAACACGCGTCATAAAGAGCATTTCTGTAAAGATGTCTAGTCCACCTTTATTTATTCAGCACACAGTGTGTGTCACCTTCAGATCCAGGTGTGCCACCCTGCAGGTATGAAGGTGCTGCAAGGCCTCCAGCGTTTCTCGGATGAAGAACGCCACCTTCTCCTCCATCAGCTCGTCGTGGGCGACAAGATAGTCGAGCAGGCGACCATCCTCCAGCCTGATTTAGATTTGGGCAAAGTTGAGATCATGTTGGCTTTGTAGCGAGGTAGCTAACTATAGCTAACAGTAAAGAACAGAGATTTTCTTCATAGTGAAACCAAATGCTCCAAACTGTAACAGGAACCTTGTCAAATGTTTTGAGGTTGAGACCAGATTAATTGTGTAACTTTAAGTTTGAAGGTGAGCGATCCTTTGATCGTGCCGACTTACAGCTCCAGGATCAGCATCAGCGAGGCGGGAGACTCGTACGTGTCCAGCAGCGCCACCAGCTGGTGATTCTGCACGTGTCGGAGGATGTCGGCCTCGTGGGCCACCTGCTCCTTCTTCTGCATCTTCTTACTCACAAACTTCACTGCGACCTGGAGAGAAAGAACAACACAAATATGAAGAACACTGCAAAGGAAAAGGAACATACACAAAGCACACTGAACTCCTCACCTCTTTCTTTGTAGACCTGTCGAGACACTTTCTCACAACAGAAAATCGTCCCCTGGTAAAACCAAGAGAGTTAAGTTAAGAGAAGCTAAATATAAAAAACCAAAAAAACACAGCTGCACATCTTGAACAGCCACCAACATCTGTGCGTTACATTTACCTTCCTATCTCACAGATCTCAGAGAAGATCGAGTCAAAGTTTTCTTTCCACTGGATTCCTGTTCCATCATACCCAGAGTCTGGAAGAGAGAAATCTCCAAATACAAATATTCTCATCTCATTATTGCTTTGCTTGTGTTTGTGTGTGTGTGTGTGTGTGTGTGCGCGCAGACTTACTGCTGCTGGGCAGCGTGATCATGTTGGAGGCCTCGGAGGGCGGGCCGACCCCCCAGCGGTTGGAGGCTCGCACTCTGAACTGGTAGTGTCCGCCGGGGATCAGGGCGTCGATCTGAAGACACTCCTCCCTGCTGCTGGCCACCTGCTGCCACAGCAGCGAGTCTGCGGAACGGGACAAGAGAAACTGCTGCGTCCGGTCGCGTCCTCGTGTTGCCGCGCTTGTTTTCAGACACAAACACGCCGCCTACCTTCCTGTCTGTACTCCACCGTGTAGCTGCTGACCGCACAGTGAGCCGACGAAGCCGGGGGCGGCCAGTGGACCATCACCGCCGTGCTGCTGGCCTCCTGAGCCACAGGCCGACCCGGGGCTGCTGGGATACCTTGCACTTTAATGGAGGCGGAGGAGGAGGCCGAGCCGTGGTCGTTCACGGCAACGCAGGTGTAGATGCCCGTGTCCTGAGGCATCAGGTTGCAGATCTTCAACAAGATGTCACCTGTGTCCCTGGGGGGGAGGAGGAGGAGGAGGAGGATGAAGGTGTGCAGGGATCAGGATGAGCGCGCAGGACACGCAGCGTGCAGCTGGTGTTCACCTGATGTCGATGGTGAAGCGGCTGTTGCTGGTCACAGGGTTCTGGTCGGGGCCCTTCAGGGTCACGGTGGGTTTGGGTCGTCCACAGACTTTACAGCAGAGGACCACCGTCTCCCCGAAAGCACAGACCACGTCCGACAGGGGGACGAGGAACTCCGGAGCCACTGAGAACCACACAGAGTCCCGTCCATTCAGGTCTGACTCCAGTACCTTTGTTTAAGAAGTACTTTGTGCACTTTAACTCACTGAATACTGCATTTATCTGGAGGTGAAGTAGTTGATACTACATTAACACTAGTGCGGCCTTCTGGTTTGTGAGCGTGATCCTATTCTTTCCCATTATTTCATACCAGTAAGACAATGTTATTTGTGTTAATTTGAGCCTGATCGTTGCGTCACCTTTAACTTTGTGTTGTTGTTTATGTTCTGATGGATTAACCAGTCGGATCATGATTAAATATCAGCCGCTCCTGTTTATATGGATCTTGGCTTGTCGCCTGTGATGTGGATTTGGACCTAATTAGCAGCCGATTTGGGAATCAGCCCAGTGTAAACAGGCGGATTCTGGTGTTTATGATAAAATCCTCTGCAGGGCTGCGAACTTCACACTGAGCTTGATTCTTCACCGGCCTCTTACCTTCCTGGATGAAGTTTGGGTTGAGAAGCTGGAAAACAGATGAGGTCAAAGTTTAGGTTCCAGCACAGAAGACGACGGTATAATTTCTTCTAATATTCAACCAAAAAAGATTTTCCACTTGGTTTTAGACTTTTCTGGATGACGTGTACCTCCATGCCCGTCTTTGGGTCGAGGTCGTCGTCACAGTCGGACTCGTCTGAAGTGTGAACGTCCTGGTGGAGAACGAACGAGTGGACGACAGCAAGACGGAAGGAAAAAAAAAAAAAAAAAGAGGTGGAGGATGGGAGGAGAGGAGGACAAACATGAAGGGAGAAAGAAAGGAGACGAGAGGAAGAAAAACGAGTGCAGAAGTCAGAAAAAGAAGAGGGAGAGGGACTGAGAGAACATCAAGAACATGAGCGTTATGATCCAAAGTCCTTCAGGTTCTGCTGAGGAACATCACTCAGCTGAGGTACTCACCTGAGAGCCATCATGGTTTTGGGCTTTTTGAGAAATATAAAGTCAGGAAAAACGTAAAGTAAAAGTATTTAAATCCAGTAAGTTACAAAGACGACCTCTTCTTCGACCTCGGGAACATTTTTTAATATGATATAAAGATAAAGCTCCTCCTGACCTCGACAGAAAACATTATTCCATCGTCGTTCTGCCGCTGCCCGCCCGAGGTCGGACTGAATTTCAAATAAAATCCAGATAAGAAGGTGCAGAGATTCGACCCCAGGGTGCAGCCAAGCTTCATTAAACAAAAACTACGCTGAGCACGAGTCTGACTTTTCATCGTTACCCGAGTCGTGCGCGGCGCACACTTAAGTCAGCACATCCTACCAAACAACGGCGGCGCCTGCAAAGCCCCGCGAGACCGGATATTTGCTGGGCGCAGGTATTTCACGTTCATTAAAACGAGAAAACACGATTCAAGCAGGAGGTCGTTAGGATGCACACGGGCGGGAACAGAAAGTGCCGAGTCGCACAAATCTGAAGTTTCTCTTCCCTCGGCGAGTTTCAGAATAAAAGGCTGCAGAAGAAGAACCGGTCGCCTCTCTTACTTTGTCACATGTTAGGTCTGGTTAACGAGAAAACAAATCCAAACAGATCAAATTCTACTTCTACCCATGCACGGGGAGGGAGAAAGAAACCAAACAACACAAACAGGAACCAGTTTATTTTCACATCAGTGCACTCCAAAAAAGAGGATTAAACAAAACAAAAAAAAACGTTTGCAGTGTTCTCAACCCTTTAATATTTCTGCTTTTTTAAAGTGATTGTTGCTCAGCTCCGCCTTCTCTCAGCTCACGACCCGGTTCCACGCGTCACCTGTTAAAACACGCGGTTCTGGTTCTGCTCGTGCGCACGGAACCGAGCCCAAAGTGACGCTCGAGTCAAGTTTAAGTTTAGTACGTGCAGGTTGAGAACCGCTGCTGGAGTCTGTGTGTGCGTCTGACACGCACACACACACACACACACACACACACACACACACACACACACACACACGCACACACACGCGGGTTAAGAAGTTAAAAATAAAAACCAGGTGGGGTGGGGCGGGGGTTCTGGCCAGCGTGCGCCTGCGTTACTCACTTTGCCCTTTGCCCCCGCGGCGGGGGAGGCGAGCGGGGGAGGGGGCGCGGTTTCTTTGGGCTTACGGAGGAGGCCGTTCTCGTGACCCCTGACCCCGGCCGAGGCGACGTCCTTGGCCTCGGCGCGCTTCCTGGCGCGCAGCGTGTTCCACGACAGAGACTTCCTGTGCGGTACAGGAACGAGAAACGTCAACCGGCCAATCGGGGCAGAGGCTCAGCGGCGCCCGGCTTCGTCTGGCCGCAGCGGCAACGCGGGGTCGCCGGGTCGCGACCTCCTCAACGTCACTGCCCGGAGCTGCAGCCAGACTCTGCCGGACCCGACCGGGTTACACAAGGAAGGAGCGAGCGACACTGGGCTGACTTTATTCAGAGAGAGAGAGAGAGAGAGAGAGAGAGAGAGAGAGAGACGTATCGCCTTCACACCGTTAATCATTTTCAACATTGTTCAATAATCAATCAGATCTAAATCGAAGGCCCACTGAGCAGCTTCCTGTTTAACATTAAAGCTACAGTGACTTCCTGTTAACAAACTGGACTGATTCTTCATTGGATTAAAATGTGGAGTGTCAAACCGTCGAGGTTAGTAAAAACTCAAACAAACAATAATAATAATAATAATAATAATAAAAAATCAAAGTAAACGTCGCTACGATAAGGAGGGATACAAGAAGCAGAAATCGACCATGTGGGGATAAAAGGTAAATAAACGCTGTTAGGTTCTGTAAACTGAGTTTACTTCCTGTTTCCTGTTTCCTTTAGTGGCTGTAATCCACCTGTCATCCTAAAAAAAAAAAAAAAAAAAAAAAACTGGCTCTGGAGGTTTAACAGACGTACGCAGAACGCCCGGGGGTTCACATTTGCTGTCGTAGTTTTATTTACAAATATTAAAAACTACAAACTGTGGATCAGCTCCGGCCTAACGCGCAACAAAACAACTTCACCGTCACGTCGCTTCGCTAACTCATGCTCAAGTCCAAAAGGTTTATTTTACATATTTAAAATACATTTAAAATCATTATCATTACACTACCAACAGTACAATGCTGACCGTGGCCATTAAATGAAAACATATTGCACAGCCTGACTTCATTCATATTTTCTTTTCTCATCTTAAATAGTGCAAAAAGGGATTTTTTTTCTTAAACAGGAATGTTCTAGAGCCTCAGTCGAAAAAAAACAGAAAAACAAAAACAAAACTTTGTACAGTGAACTGCCGACATAACGAACAAAATCAACATGGAGGAGGAAAGAAATTCAACTTTGTCCGTAAAAATAAAATAATAATTACAAAGGGCAGAAAAAAACAAACAACAAACAAACGCGAGGAATTAACACAAACTTCGGTATCGATTGCCACAGACAACAAAATAAATCTTCTCCACTGCGGAGAAACGGGGGCCGAGTCCACCTGAATGCCCCAGGTGAAAAAAACAAACAAACAGTAAAAAGAAAACAAACAAACAAACAAACGGGGGGAGGGAGGTGAAGCAGGGTGTTAGGAACTGAAATAAGAGTCTGGTTTTAGCTCCACATGAGAGATTCTCTATCCAGTCTATTTCTGCAGGATTACTCCTCAATATTCCATTACATGGAAGTGTGTGTCTGTGTGTGTGTGTGTGTGTGTGTGTGTGTGTGTGTGTGTTGAACATCCACGTGGGTGCGGTTGCCACAGAGCCGTCGCGTGACAAATGGCTCAGAGATCAAACTGTCACTGCGGGTCGGTACCGTTTACCTCCGAGCAGCGACACCACGGCTCTCCTGTGACGTCCAGCAGTTCGTTTTACAGGGGGGGAGGACGCGAGGGAACAAGGGAACGAGGAGTCAGGAGGTGAGGGGAGGAGGCAGTGAGCAGTTAGTAAGTGTGGGGAGCGGGGGTGGGGGGTCAAAAGGGCGCCGTGTCACCTCGTTTCTCTTTGAGCCCGGTCCGAAGTGCGTCTGTCTGCGGGTGGGGGTGGGGGTGGGTGGGGTGGGTGGGGTGAGCAGGGTGGCGGGGGCGGGGACTTACTTGATGTTGTTGGCGTCGGCCACCGCCGCCGAGAAGGAGCACGTGGAGGAGGAGTCTTTGATGGACTTGGCGGGCGCCGGGCCCAGCACGTGACCCGGCACCCAGCCCTCGGCGGCGGGCGACTGGCTGTGGGCCGGCCGGTACACCAGGTACATGTTCTGCTGGTTGGTGGCCAGGACCTGCACCGTCTCCCCGTGACTCACGCAGATCTCGTTCTCCTTCAGCGCCGAGTAGTCCTGGGCCACCAGCATGGTGGAGGAGACCCCGTTGCAGCCGCCGTCGCTCTCCTGGGGGAGGGGGAGGAGGAGGAGGAGGAGCGAGGAGAAGGTTAAGGTGCGGCTACGTGGGCTGGATAACGGGCCTGAGGGGGATGGGGTGTCGGGACCGAGGAGCAGGGGGGGACAGCAGTGTTGAGAGAAACTGGGTCAGAACAGAACGGCGTGCTGCTGCACACGTGTATATATATATATTTATATATAAACCCAAACAGAACCTGCAGCGGCCCAGATTTTAACCTTGGGTCTCAGGGAGACAAGAACAACACGCCCCAGTTCACCCGCCGGGTCGGAACCGGACACTCACCCTGGAGTCGAAGCACGACGAGCCGCCGTTGGAGGTAGACACTTTCATCTGGCTCCGGCCGCGCTCCGCCTCCTTGTCCCCGAGCCCGACCGCCGAGGACGGCCGGCTGTGGGAGGACGCGGCGGCCCGGTTCCCGGAGGACGAGCGGTTCCGCGTCAGCGACAGGCTGCCGCCCCCCCCGCCCTTCTCCTTCTGGTACTCGATGGGGGACTGGAGCGCTGCACACAGACCGCGTTTGTTTAACTCAGCCGACACACACCGTTCACAATCAGAACCCCCGGTCCGACCTGGGGCGGCTTCCTCACCGGACAGGAAGTTGCTCTGCGCGTCCAGAACCTCCTGGATGTGTCGGACCCAGACCTGCTTGATGTCGACGTTGGCGGCCTGCAGGGTGAAACGCTCCGACGAGCCGCGGCACGACAGGACGAACTTACAGGGGTCGTTGTCCACGCTGTCCTCCAGGCCCAGGTAGGACACCTGAGGCGGGCGGGGGGGGCGGGGCACAGGTGGAGCGTCATCAAACCTTAAAACGGACTGGGAGAACATCTAAGCTCCGCCCCCCCGCCCCGCTCACCTTGATGCTCTTCTTGAACTGGTACCCCGGCGTGGACGAGCCCTTCCTGAGCAGCTCGCTGAAGATGACGATCTGCTCGAAGAGGAAGACCCGCCGCTCTTTGGAGCGCGACAGGACGCCGGCGTCCTGCTCCGACACGAAGAAGGTCTCCTGCTGCAGCAGTTTGCCCTGACTGGTCAGCTTGCCCTGCGGAGAAAAGGGGGGCGGGTCAGCGGCGGAAGGCGGAAGGGGCGTTTGTTAGTCGGAGACAGCGAACGTGCCTCGTATCCCTGCAGCCGACCCAGATTCATCATGTCGTTGCAGAGTTTTGGGACCTGAGACATCAAATCGACGGCTTTCTGTGAGGGGAGACGCAGAGAGACAAGGCGTGGGAAAGTGTCCTCGTCCAACTGGCGTTTTAAAACCTTTTTAAAAATGTTTTTTTTTTTTTTACCTCAATTTGTTCGCAGTTCATTCCCGCCTTGGAGCTGTACTTCAGGAAGTCCTGAGGACACAGAGGAGCACGACAGGTGAGACACTGTCCATTATCACACACACACACACACACACACACACACACACACACACGCTCCTCAACATTCACTGTGATCCGGTTCTAAAGGTTCTGGTGAACCCGTGGGGTCGTCACCTTCAGCAGCAGCTGGTATTTGGTGATTCTCTGGATGGGCTTGATGAGGAAGTCGCTGATGGTCAACCTGGACTGGATGTCCTGCTGGATCCCCTGGAAGACAAAGGACACAGGTGGTGTCTCCGTCAGGCGTCCCGTACACTTTTTTTTTTAAATTTTACGTTTGAGTTTTTCGTCGGCGCATCACTCACGTCAAAGTACGTGTCATACTCCGCCACGATGAACTCGGACTTGGGCTTATTCTGACAGTACACCACATACATGTGGAGCCTCCTCTCCTGTAACACACACACACACACACACACACACACACGCGTCAGGTCGTCTTCAGAGGGCGGGGCATGGGGGGGCGTGATGACATCATCATCATGGTCGTCACTCACATGTTTGATGAAGAGCTCAGGAAGGTGCTCGTGGTCCTCCAGACATTTCTCCAGCTCTCCCACGAAGAAGCTGACGGGAGACAGAAAAGACAGGACGTTACCGTGGTTACCGGGCCCGGGCGAGGGAGGGAGGTGTGTGTGTGTGTGTGTGTGTGTGTGTGTGTGTTGGCGTGGACACCTACTCTCTGTGCCAGTCGTAGATCTGGTGGATGTTCCCAAAGACGATCTTGTCTTTTCCTTTCATGTCGTCGGGGACGCCCTTCTCCTCGATCCTCTTCATGAAGCCCTGAGGGGGGGGGGGGGGGGGGGGAGGGTGGGGGGTGGGTGGAGGTGTCATTAACTGATCAGTGACAGCGGAGGACGCTGGGACAGATTGACGGAGGACGACTGTCTCACCTCCACCACGAGGCCCAGGTCTTTGACGTAGTCCTTCTCGGTCTGGATCAGCTCATTCAGGACAAACCTGAGCAGAACACACACATCGCTGTAACGCCGGTGTGTGTGCGTGTGTGTGTGTGTGTGTGTGTCTACTCACATCCGTCCTCTCATGGCTTTGGCTCTCTGCTCCAGCTCGGGGTTTCGCGGCTGGACGGGGTGGTTTGTTCTGGTGGGGAGAGCGAGGAGAACCCGGGGTACGCTCCCGGCTCCAGGGTCTGAGGAGAAAGGTGGGGGGGGGGGGGGGTCACGGGTTTAGCGTGATTCATCCGTGACGTGTGAGATTCCATGACTGCGACACAAACCCGTTTGTCATGCACAAACATGCGCGCAATCACACGCACTCACCATCTTGGTTTTAACCAGTTTTTCTATGGCGCTAACCAGCTCTGCTGCGCTGGGCACCTCCGAGGACGACTGCAGAGACGTTAGCAAGGATGAGGACTGAGACCAGAGGAGGAGGAGGAGGAGGAGGAGGAGGAGGAGGAGGAGGAGGACGAAGAGAGGAGGCGTTAGCGTGTTAGCAGGGTTGGAGGTGAAGGGTTAGAGTGAGAAAACTGAAAAGCTGTTAGTCTGCACAGGAGAGCAGCAGGTTAGTGCTGAGCGACAGAGGAACATGCTGCAAAACTGCTGCTACGCTAATCCTCAACGAATGATTAAAAAAAAAAATCAATAAAAAAATTAAATTAAAAAAAATAACTTTAAATGTCTGAAAAAGTTATAAAATAAAAATAAACATCAAATCCCAAAAAATATTAAATAAACTGAATAAAAGAACAAATTAAAAAAAAAAAAAACACCAAATAAAAAACCATTATCAGTGGAACAGATGACCCCCACACACACACACACACACACACACACACACACACACACACACACACACACACACACACACCTTATCATCCTGAGCTGACGGGTCCTTGATGATCTCCATGGGGGGAGGCAGAGGAGTGTGGGCCTCCTCGTCCTGCTCCTCCTCCCCGCCGCTCTGCATCCCGGAGGACGTCTTAGAGAGGAGGTTCCCGTCCTTACTGAGGACTCTCTGTGTGGGGGGGAGGTTAATGATGTCATCATGATGTCACTCACTCTGTCATCAGCTTCTTTTTATGAATCACACATTAATAAATCCTCATGTTTCCGGTCAGGCTTCCTGAACATGTGACTCACGTGCGTCAGCAGATAAAACAGATTTAATTTTAATACGCAGCGGGACGATCCGGGACTGATTGATCACGACTTTGTGTGTGTTTGTGTCTGAACCTGTCACACGTGGAAACAGGAACCTCGGCTGTTTACACAGAACCATCAACGGGCTCTTCACCTCATCGATGATGTCGTCCTGCAGGGCGAGGTCGGGCTGTCCCAGGTCGATGCTCTTCCTGTTTTCTTCTCTCCCGCTCCCTGGACCTGTCCAATCAATAAATCGATCGATCAATAAGTCAGCGACAACGCATCATTACACATGCAGACGCACGGATG